>SNQJ01S0038285.1:34156-45776 GCA_010110895.2 Picea sitchensis | reverse complement strand
TAATTTCACTTTGACGTAGGAGATTTAAGTCAAAAGTGAAATTTTGTCATTTATGCCTAAAATGACTATTAATTCACTTTGTGGGTGAATTAGAGACATAAAGTGAACTTAGGGAACTTAACCCAAAGTGGGTTATTGAGTGATATTCTTTTTGAGAGATCTCAACCTTTGATTAGATGGGAGATGGGATGATCTCAACCATCGATTTCTTAGGTATCCTTATGGAGGTTCAAGAGGGGCGCAAAAGGAAAAGGAGAGTTCATAACTTCATTTGCTCGCTTGGAGAGATTGAGAGGGAGCTTTGGCATGAGGTTTGTTGCATGAGGTGAGGATAGCTTGGGTGCATGCTTTCATGGAGGAAGGCATCTAGCTTGGAGCTTGGTTTATTTACTGAGGAGCATTCATTACTTTGGAGGGTGCACTTGTTAAGGAGGGTGCATCAGTAGTGGGGAGGTCTTTCACCTGTCATATTGCAGTGGGATCAGTTGCATAGTGAGGCCACATAGCAGAGCTTCATTCCTATGGAGGGGTTTTCCATTCTAAGCTCACAGTTTGCATCTGGAGGAGTTATGGTGGTTTTGAGAGCATTTATGGGGGGCGCACCTGGTTCTTTTGGACTTGTATTCCATCTTGGATCAAGCTGCTATTGTATCAGGTTCATCTATATTTTGTACTTGATGTATTCCACCATCTCTTTTCCTCATATATAGACATATATCCCAAATTGGTTTTCCTTGGGGGGGGTTTATCCAGGGTCATGTTGACCAAAAATACCTGTGTACAAAATGATGTGTGTTAGTCTTTTAGATCTGCTTATTTTCAGCTGTAAAGATCTCTAGGTGTGTTGTATTTATTTTAGTATGCATGTGCTAACTTTTGGTTACTAAAACATGCTAGAGCACCTAAAATTGCAAGTACAACCGTAACAAATCAGCAAGAAGTTCCTGAACTGTTGGCTGTCCTAAAACAACAACAAAACCTTTTCATAACAGTTGAAACTTAGAGCCAATCTGTGGTCAAAGACAGATCCAGTTGTCAAACTGATAGGACCTGAAAAATCTTCAGTTAATGATGCTATCCTTCTTCTCAATGCATCAACAACTTTATTTGGCCTGATTTACTTATGCTTCAACACAAATGAGCAACTCTGCAAGAGATCAACCCATTTCATGTGCCGATGATTTAACTTTGCTTTCACTGTTAATGCATTGCAATGCTTGATGATTAGTGTAAATGACAAATTCCTTGGGTGGCAAGTAATGGCTCTAATTCTTCAATGCTTGAATGATGGTATAGAAGTCTTGAGCATACATATAGTACTTCTTTGCATCATTCAACTTCTCACAAAAGAATACAACTGTCTTTCCCTCATGGCTAAGCATTGTTCCAATCGCTATTCCACTGGCATCATAGTCCACTTGGAACACTTTTCCAAAGTTTGACAAAGCTAACACTGGCTTTTCAATGACCTCTTTCTTCAATAATCCAAACCCCTTTTGCACCGTTGCTTTCCATTGGGACTCTCCTTTCCTCATACATGATGTTAGTGGTGCACAAACACCATCAAAGTTCTTAATAAACTTTCGGTAAAAGATGGCTAAACCATGGAAACTTCTTACCTTAAGTGTACTTCTTGGAATTGGCCTCTCAACAATGGCTTTTACTTTCTCTAGATCCATCTTCAATCATGCTTGAGATATCAAGAATCCCAAGTATACAAATTCTTCCTTCTTTAAAGAATTTTTTTTGGAAATTTATGAGCAACTTCTCGTTCTTCAACTGTTCCAGTATTTGCCTCAAGTGCATCACGTGCTCCTCTTTTGTTTTGCTGAAAATCAATATGTCGTGTAAATAAAGAACTACGAGTTTACCCAAATAAGGTTTCAACACTTCATTCACGAGCCTCATGAAGGTACTGGATGCATTTCTCAACCCAAATGGCATGACCAACCATTAATCCCTCCTTTGTCTCGAATGTCCTCATCCACTTTGTTACCCCTCATATTGCATGAGTATCACACATGTGATTTTCGTCACACATTGCAGGGATTTGCAATATGGTAGGTTCATGAGATGTGGCTTGCATACTTTGGATTGGAGGAGACTCATTTCTCTTTTGTGATGGATTGGCATGGCTTCTCTATTAGGTTTCTCTTCATGGTTGCTAGATCAACATGGTAGTGGATAGTTGTTGATGATGTTTGTTGCTTCATATGACTTATGTTAGCATCATGGCATTACTCCTTGGACATATGTACAATGGTTTTACCCCCCTAAGGGGTTGAGTGATGATGACGTGGGATGTTATGGCTCTTATTGATGGAACACCCTAGTAATTATTGATGGATTAAGAATGACATATCTTGATGATCACTAGGAAGGGGTGTTCCATGTTGTCCTCCTTTTTTATGTTGTGCTATGGCTTGATTCATATGTTGAGATGGTACAGATTGCCTAGAGGATGATTTCCCTAGCGTGTCGGGTTGGTTTTACATGATGATTTCATGCTTGCATGGTCGATGCCACCTACTTGTGGAGCACATATCATATTGACCTTTTTCTACATGGTTCTAGCATCTTCATTGACATGTTGGATGTGTTTTCCCTATGGTTGGAGGTTTCCCAGTGTGAGCAATCTAACTTATGGGGCTACTTTTCACACTTGGATATGCTCATCATGGTGTTTGAGGCTGATTAGGTGGAGCACTTGGGTTTATTTTACATATTTCCATACTTGGAGGGGTCTACTTTGATGGTTGCGCCTTGACTAGATGGAGCGCTCTCCTTATGGCACAAGCACAATTCATATTTTGTAGATGTTTTACTTGGTTGATGGGGGGCATCTCCTCTATTCATTGCATTGGTTATTATCTTGCACATGGATCTATGGTATTATTTATTGTTTTGACCCTCCAACATATGAATATGATTTTTGGCATCTACTTTAAGGAGTGGTTACACTTGGGAGACCACACGATGGATTATTTTATGGTTGTCTTGATGGGACGTCTTCCTTTTGGAGCCACATCTTCCATATGGAGTATGCATTCCACAATTTTCATGGTATTTGATGAGACGACCTAGCCTTGGAGTCCATAGACGTGGTTTGAGTTGGTTACATTGCACATTTATGGAGATATTCTTGTGGAGCAACCTCTCTTGAAGTGGTTTGAGGAGGTTGTTGGATTTTTACTTGGCCTTCTTACTAATTTTGGATGGCATGTGTGAGAGGGTACTTGGGGTGATGTGTGCTATATTATCATCAAATATCTTTTTACAGAGTGCCTTCATTGTTGCCATATCAACACCATTAGATGCAGAGTGGGTGTAGCATTTTCGAAAAGTGGTTATAATAGAAAATATGATAAATATTAAGGGGTTACAACAATTCCAAGTTTGTTGTTTTTAATACCCTTGYTGCATTTCGACCACGCGTGCC
Organism: Picea sitchensis; assembly: GCA_010110895.2. Classification (NCBI taxonomy): domain Eukaryota; kingdom Viridiplantae; phylum Streptophyta; class Pinopsida; order Pinales; family Pinaceae; genus Picea; species Picea sitchensis. The sequence continues at coordinate 42,337 of SNQJ01S0038285.1, read as the reverse complement.
ACATGGAGAAGCACACCCTTGATATTTATTTACTTTCTTTGTTGATTGGCACACATATGTAAGCTTATCTCATGGTTAATCAACTACTCACTCATCTAGAGGATGCGCCTCTCCTTGTGCTATTCTTGGAGGGTGTTGGGTAACCAACTCCGTTATTTTGTTATTGTTGAATTTTCTCATGGAATTGGTTATTGGAGAGAATTATTGTTTTCCTTGGATATTTTATTGTTTCTTCTTGGAGAAGAATATGGATCTCAACAACTCATTGCTACTTTTAGTAAGGAGGTTGTATAGAAGGATAATTTATTGTTTTTCCTTGGAGAACTAATGGATTTAGGAAAACAAATACTTCTTTATTGTTGAGGAGATAGAGATGAAACCTATATAAGGGTTTGCTCTCTCCATTTGATGTATAGTTGGATTTGGGAGAAATCCCTTGGATCTTAATGGAATATGTATTGGATGTGTTTGGAGTATCAATTAAACACTTTGTGGGTGAGGACATCTTCTAAAACTTAATGCTATCTTTTTGGTTGGAATTATCTTGACATATGCTCATTGAGTCATAAATTGGGTATCGTCCTTCTTTTTCTTTTATGTTATCAATCGAGTATTGTTTATGATTGCATGTTTCTCTACTCTAGGATGGATGCACATACATATTATTCTTGATAACCATAATCTTCACGAGTATTGGAGTTTATCTACACTAGTAATCAGTGTTGCTGACATCGTATTGGAGAAAATATCGCCGAGGGTCCGGAAAAGAAAATATCGTAAACATTAGGGAAAATATCGAAAAAATGTCGGCAAAATTAACATATCGGAAAATATCGGGAAAATATCGCTGGCCCTCCAAAATACGATAACATTGCGATGTTGGCAACACTGCTAGTAATCTCCTTAGTTATATTTTTGTAGTTTGGGACAACAAGAAAATGGCTATTGTAGCTTGTATGTTTCAGCCTCAATGGACATTATTCCTCATTAGGATAGCTTCCCATTGAGCCTTGATTTGATCCCATTTGCCCAAATTGATAAGATACTAGTCTCCAGTCCACTCATCCATTTCATTTCTTAAACTTTATCAACTCGTTTTGCTAGAGCCATCTCTTCATATTCACCTTGAACTTTATTGCATAAGCTCTAGTAATCCTAGTATAGGGAATCCCCCTTGAGTCAGAGGAGAGCTGGCCTAAATTGTGAAGAAGGCTTGTGAGGTGACATTAACAATCCCTCTTAGTTCTTCCAAGGTCTCACTTGAGCTTTAGGAATTTATTTCAAGAAGTGAGGGTTTGAGAGGTAACACACTCAACTCCTTTAGAGATTCAAATTTGGTGATATCCGCTTTTAAATCAATCTCCGTGAAGTACTTTGCTCCACTTAAATAGTCTCTTAAATCATCCATTCATGGTAATGGGAATCGATACTTGATGGTAATCCTATCGATGGCCTTTGAATTGGTGCACATTTTCCACTTACCTCCTTTATCGGTGCACATTTTCCACTTACCTCCTTTATTCGGTGCTAGTACAACAGGGAATGCACGTACGCTTGTTGACATGGGAAAATGACCCTTGTCAACTTCACAAGCTTACTGGGTGAAAGAGCCCAATTAGAAATTTCTCCTTTGAAATGGAAAGCCCTTGGTTATGGCATGGTTGTCATAATTTGGGTTTTGTGAGTTTGAAATGCAACTAGTATGTGATGCAAAAATACAATATGAAATGCATATTAACTAAATCCTAGCTAGGAGCAGTAACAAGGTCTAGCAACGTGATTGATAGCAATAAGAATGGTCCCATCTTCTATCAGAAGTGAAGTCGAATTAGATCTTCCTGACTCTATTTTGAAGTGGAATGATCCAACTACTAAGAATGCTTCCCCATCGCACAACCAGTGAGTAACCATGTTGGCATAAAATGTGAATTAGCATATAACAGTAGGGAGAATAGTCCGTCACTAGAGTATATACATAATCAGGGATTTTGAGTAACCAAGAATAGCCTCCAATCTTCGAGAATCCCATCATTTCCTATCAAGTGTTAGCAAGTATAACATAAGTGAGAACAAACATCATAATGCAATAAGAGTTCCGTAGGCTATAATGCTCGCACCCACAAGCACCAAGAGAACTAAGCAAGGAGAGACAAGTCTCATTTGTGAATCACAACTTTGCAAGAATATTAAAAACATTGGCTAACAACATTTCCTTTATTAACATATGAAGATAGCTTACAATGCCAGAAAGGGAACCCCTTGTTTAAAGGAAAGGGTTCTATTTATAAGTCTAGTTGGAAGCTCTCGACCTTCCAACTTTTGACTCTTCAGCTTCCCTAAAATTTTCAACTACTTCGGCCTTTCAAACTTTTACAATTTTTTCCCTTGTCCTCATGTTGACTTCAACTTTATTGAGAGGATAATGTTCAATTAAAACATTAAATAATTACAGATTTGCTCACTTAAGGTGAGGCTTATCAATGAACCATTTTTTGACTCTTTTGTGCACATAGGAAGAGCACATAACTTGTGACCTGAATAATAACTCTTCCTTTCTTGCTTGCACATCCTAGTCATCCTGTATACAATGGGTAACTCTATGATGCTTTGGCTTGGTGCTTGTAGAGTATTGTTTTCTTGTTCATACTTGCTCCATGGCTAAAAATCCGACCTTCCCTTTGTGATACATAGTGTTGGAAATTGCACTATTCTTTTGCATTGCTTTGCTCCATACATGGGAAATACTCCAAGCTTTTTCTTTCTCATCCATTAGCTTGGAGGCTTGAATGGTCGCATTCTCCATTCTCATCACCGGTTTTCATCGAAGCATTGTGTTTCATGTTCCAATTATCTCATCTCCTTTCTGTTCTCACATCTACTTTGTTTCTGTAAAATTTCCTGCCCTAGGTGACTACTGTCCTATGTTTTTCTCATTAAATAACTCAACATAATTTCTTAATCACCATAAAATTAATTTCTAAACATAGCATTAATCACACAGTGGTTGAAAAGTAAATAGTGAAATCATAAATGAAATACACACATACACAGATGATTTCTCCTTCAAATAAACTTCTCATTCCTTAGATCAAAGATTACAAGGTAACCTCAACAACCTATTAAACCAACATTTGTATGGTCCACAAAATCACCCCTAAACAGATATGTTTGGTCAGTGTGAGAGATAAAGGTACAACAATATAGCCTGTTGCTTTTCTTCATGTTCTAGACAACAAAACCTCTTTCTTCTCTCATTAACACAGAATCACCCCTAGCTGCTACAAAAGATAGTGTACGATCCATGTACGACTTTCTGTACAACTTGCGTATTGTTATCATAGGATTTGTACTTGTGCATGTTAATTTTGCATGTACCCTAGTTCCAGAATATTAATGCCATGTAAACTGATCTATTGCAATATATTACTCTAGGGTACTTACCATAGATTTGCACAGCGGAATAAACAGAAATGAATATACACTCATAGACATAGTGATTTACCTTCCAATTGAATCATCACTCCATTAAATCAGAAACAGTGAGGGCTCCCTTGCCGGGAAAATGGCCCAAAGAAGAAATTTACAAGCACAATCAGATCTGTAGAAGCCCTAAACGTAGAAAAATTACAACAGAAAATACCGCTGCTTGAACCTCAGTCCAACTGCCTAGATCGCTTCCCAACACTTCGTACTGCTCGCCCTGATAAATACAAGGCTGTCCGTGACTCTACATCACCCTGCGTTAGCTGCCCGCAGCCTGTGTTGGTTACCCGCGGCCTGCGTCGACTGCTCGTTTTTTGAGTCAGCTGCCCGCGACCTTGTTGGCCCTGCCAAGAGTCTTTCCAGCTTTCCCACAACCTTTGTGTGGCTGCCCATGACTATCTCTTAGCTGCCTGAGTCTTCTTGGACTGCAAGATGGCTGCCCAACTCTGCCTGTCACCTTGGTTCGGCTGCTCGGTTCTCTCTTTTCCTGGTTTCCCTCCCGTCAACTTCTTTCTCTTTTCCCTAGAAACACTCTTGTTTCTCTCCTTGCACTCTTGCAACTCACTATGTGTTTCTCTCTCCTTAGCTGCCTTTTATAACATTGAGTTAACCTAAAATTCAAAACCCTAGATCTCCAAAGTGATCAATGGTTGAGATCTAATCTCGCATTCACTTGAGATTGATGGTTAGGATTTAATTTAATTACTAATGCCAAAAACCTTAGCATTTAATCAAATTAACCTCACTTTATTATAATAAAACATTCACTTAAATAATTAGCTTATAAAGTGAATTTCCTAAGGTTCATAGGAGTATTAATGTCTCCCATAGCTTAGACACACTAACTCGTGTGGGAGTACCTGTTTGATGCTACTAAAACATCAACACTCCCTCTTAGCGAGGAAGGTACTTCCACCACCCAGAGGTGGCTTTGTCTTCACTACCATGGATGCTCTCCAATCCACCTGATCGACTGCTCCATCTCAATTGAAAGCTATCCCTGCCATCTCGTTTGGACCCTTCTTCGAAGACTTGCTTCCTTTGAACATGCTCCTAGAAGCCTCCTGCTCTTGAGCATCGTGCATGGCCATCTCGTACCACGACTCCTCTTGACAAACTTGGAAGGTTGTTCCTTTCCACTTGAACCTAAAGGATGACTCCCTTTGAGTTGATAAATTTTTGGAGCTACCTGCTCCTTGTTCTCTACCACTCTGCTCCTTGCCATTGGTCTCATAGGATGGCCCTTTAGCCTATACAAGTTGCTCTCTCTAACTCCAAGAACCACTGTTGTGTCTGAGCTAGATCCTCTCGACTTGATCAACCCCTGTCCATCTTGGAACGCTACGTCGAATCCGTTCTTCTCAATCTCTAAGACTGAGAGCACACTTCTCCTGAGTTCTAGCACCCATAGCGCGTTCATCATTCTTAAAACGCCTCCTGACTCCATTTGGAATGGCATTGTCCTAGTTCCCTTTACTGCATGCTTGGTGCCCATAACAAGTTGCACATGCATGTCTGACTCTGACTTTGTGAAGCTCTCGAACAAGTCTCGTGCTCCTGTCATATGACATGTGGCTCCGTTATCTAACAACCATGCACCATCTGATATGGTGCCTGCGGAAAGATGGGAAACAAGTAAGAATTCCTTCTCAAATTTTCTTGCAAACTCATCTTCCTAAGCCTTTGCCGACGCAGCTACTTTTGGTTGCGTCCCGTTTTCTCCCTTCTTCCTCTATGGACACTATGAAGTATAGTGTCCCTTCTTATGATAGTTAAAACACTTGACCTTACTTAGGTCCTTCCCCGTGCCAACTTGTGAAGACGAATCTCCACCTGTGTTCTTCATGTCCTTCCCCTTGCCCTTCTTTTCCTGATTGACAAGTGCAAGGTTCTCCTTATCACCATCCTCCCGCGGGCCTCCCAGATCCTCTCGACGAGTCTCCTCTTGGATGCAATCATCCCACAATCGGTCGAAGCTTGAAATATTCTTTCGAGCACAGATGCCTTCGATGAATGAAGTCAAAGGCTTGGTGAAAACATTCAAGGCCACCCTCACTAACTCCTCATCTATCACTGTCTTGCCAACTGCCCCTAGCTGATCACGAATCTGAGTGATCCTGGTGAGATAACTGGTCACTAAATCAGTCTTGGACATCTTGGTGTTCTTGAGTCGGTCCCTCAATACCATCTTCCAATTCTTGTTACTGCTCTGAAACAGATTTGTCAGAATCGAGAACATCGCATTGGCTTACTTTTTCCCAGATAGGTGAGGTACAAGATGATCTCTCATTGAATCTAAGATCATCCACATTGCCTTGGCCTCCCTTGCCTCATGCTTGGCCAATTTTGCAGGATCTATCGATGCGGTCACTGCGGTATTTGCATGACTCCATAGTCCATTCTCCTTTAGGAGAAACATGATCCTCACTTTCCATGGAAGAAAGCTAGAGGCACCCTCCAACCGGTCCTCATACATCAAACCAACTGTTGCCAACTCCAAGATCTGATCTATAACTGAAAAACACAACACTCAAACTGCAATTTGTTAATATTTTATGTGCTAAGTGTGTTCTAATTTCACTCTCAAAGAATCAACTTTGATACCATGTTAATTTTCCATGTACCCTAGTTCCAGAATATTAATGTCAAGTAAACTGATCTACTAGAAAACATTACTCTAGGGTACTTAACATAGATTGCACAACGGAATAAACATAAATGAACACACACTCATAGACACGGTGATTTACCCTCCAACTGAATCATCACTCCATTAACTCAGAAACAGTGAGGGATCCTTTACCGGGAGAATGGCCCAAAGAAGAAAGTTTCAAGCACGGTCAGAGTTGAGGGACTTAGATCTGTGGAAACGCCAAAACGCAAAAAAGTTACAGTAGAAAATATAGCTGCCCGAACCTCAGTCCAGCTACCCAACACTCCGTATGGCCTTCCTGGACAAATACGAGGTTGCTCGTGACTCTGTGTCACCCTACGCAAGCCTTGCGTCAGCTGCCTGCGGCCTTGTGTCAACTGCCCATCCTTTGCGTTAGCGGCCCACAACCCTGTTGGCCTTGCTCGTAGTCTTCCCAGTTTGCCCGCAACCTCTGCATGGATGCCCGTGACTATCTCTCAGCTGCTCGAGCCTTCTTGGATTGCAGTACGGCTTCCCAGCCTTGTCCGTCACCTTGGTTCGACTGCCCAACTGCTCGGTTCTCTCTTTGCGTGGTTTCCCTCATGTTTGCCTCTTTTTCTTTGCCGCAGAAACACTCTTGCAAGTCACTATGCGTTTCTCTCCTCTCCTTAGCTGCCTTTTATAACATTGAGTTAACCTAAAATCCAAAACCCTAGATCTCCAAAGTGATCAAAGACTGAGATCTAATCTTGCAATCACTTGAGATATTTATTATAATACGACATTCACTTAAATAATTAACTTATAAAGTAAATTTCCTAAGGTTCATAGGAGTATTAATGTCTCCCACACGTTAGACACACTAACTCATGTGGGAGTACCTGTCCGATGTTACTAAAACATCAACAGTGCAAAGCCCCTCACAAGATACCGATCTTGTGTAACAATTGGAAGTAGTTGTCACTGTCACCTAGACAAATACTTCCCTCCTTTTAGTGTTTGGTAAAGGTCCAACACAAGGGAGGCTTCCCTTCTGACCTCAAGGGATACTATAGCAAACCAGAGGCAAGTCTACGATCCCCTATATTGGTCACTCAATGAGATAGGCTAGGCTTAGGAGAGTAGAAAGGTTAGGATGAGTTTTAATAAGGCAATTTGTGGACGTGTGTGAAGTAAGAAGTATTCCAATACATATAATGACAATTACCAAGTTAAATTCAAGTCCTTTTTTGATTGCTGAATGTGTTTATTCGCATTAGGACTAGTGGTGATCGCCATTAATGAGGGGGTAGAGCTCAATTATGGACTATGGCTTTTAACCATCCTCATTATCCCATTTCTTTCTATTTATTAGTTAGTTGCAATCTACCTTTGGGCCTTTAGCCCCTTCTTCTCATAAGAGAATGAGGTACATGTCTTTTTGGTGTACACGTAACCACATCACCCAAAAAGTGGGAGAATGGAAGGATCAAGGATGGAAAAGTGGTAAGTATGATCGGGAATGGTATGCTACCCCTTTCAAGGAACCACCAATAGTACCCCTTTCCCCCAAGAGTGACAAAACGGGACTAGGATGACTAGGATGGCCACCAAGGTGAAACAAGGTAAAAAACATAACTTTTGAGCTCGTGATTCATTATCCAACTTCAACCTATGATCATCACTCAAATTCCCAATGTATTAAATATGACACTTTATATGAAACAAGAACTAATGTACTGTTACCCCTTCAGACTAGCGGTAACTAAGGAGATCATGTCTTGAGGCCCACAGGTAGCAGACATGGAGTGTCGAGAGCCAGATTGACTAGCATAGCCCCGCAGGGCCCCTCCTATTCATTGATGCACCACCATACATCACCAACAACAAAGCAACGTCCATCACACCAGCCTGGCCCTAGAGGACAACAGGTCTTGCTTCATGAGGTAATAAGTCCTGTATCATGGTAAGTGCCACCCTAATAATTGAAGCATTTGAACATGTTGCAAATAATTATTGCTTGATTACCAAACGTTTGCTTGGAAATTATACTTTTTCCCTTATTTAACCTTGGTGGGTGTCATTAC
>SNQJ01S0038284.1:110093-133098 GCA_010110895.2 Picea sitchensis | reverse complement strand
ATGCAGAGCCCCATGGTATTTCAGAACCAGATGCCACTCAGAGTCTTTGATACCCATCTTGGTTCAAAATGTATGGAAAGTATTTGTAAACTCCAACACTATTTGTCTCTTCTCTTGCCATGGTGTGGTCCATCTCATGTACTGGTCTTCATAGTTATCAACATGCTAGTATTGTTCCTTGAGCGCATCCACAAAAATATCCCAAGTGGTATCAACCCCATATATTCCAAATTCCAATATGGAAATTTTCTCCTAGTAAGTTTTCCGCCAATGTTTGACATGGGGGAGAGCCTTGAGTACTGTGAAAGTGATATTTTCTCTATCGGAAAAATTGTTAACAAAAAAATAAACTTCTAGCATATTCAACCATTGTTCTAAGACATACACATCTATATGACCTTCAAATACGGGAATATACAAATTAACTTGTACCTTGAAGGGAGAGGATCCTCCAATGTAGTTTCTTGATGAAGATGCACCCATTGCTATCGGGAGGTATTGAAGGATGTGGGAAAAATTATCCACCATTGTGTCCCTCTATCACGTGAGAGATTGCTCAAGCAACATGTTAATAGAATCTTCTTCTCCACCATTTTTATTTTCTGCCACCATAGAGGGTTTCTTGGGCATGGCAGAGAGATTTTCCTCAACAGAGACAAGCTCGAGACCCAACTTGCTATACTCGGACCTCGTCGGGGACATGCACTGAAAAAATGATCAAGAGAAGCCTGCTCTGATACCCATGATCCGGATTATTTTTGAAAAAAATGAATGAAGAGATATTACAATTAAATTCACATAAAAATTGCCAGAAACATAGAAATACAACAATAAATGATTTCTATTAATGAAAGAATTGTACATAGATTGTAAAAATATAAAGTGCAAGACTCGCTAAAATGGTGGCATTTTTATCTCTGAGACGCGATCTGACGCTATGCTCATTTAAAAGAAGATGATTAAAATGAGTCTCTGAAGGCATTTTTATGATAAATACGAATTCCAAAACGCTAGAAATCCAAAAACCTAACCCTAGGAGATGATGTGTTAAAATTTATGTGGGCGCCATTGGGGTAAGTTGGTACATTAACTTCCTAGGGTTGTAAATTTTGCATATGATATTTTTTTTAGACACGTGATAGCCCGTTGGAAAGGTCTTCTCGATAAATACACATTATGTTGTCAAAATCCGACTATGTCTATAGTTTGATTGTCGAAATCCAAGAAAACATTGTTTAGAGCCACAAAATGGCCTTGAAAGTACAAAAAGATGTACTGACATGAATACTTCCAAGATAAGCCAGTTGGAATAGGTGGGAGACCACCAATATCCACTTGGATGTTGTGTATGGATTCAGGACAACCTTGTAAATGCAGATCCCATAATTACAAAGAATTGTCCCCATTACAAAGAAATGCGTTGAATTGAAAACTGTCAAGATGAGGCTAGGGATGATTTTAGGGGCTAAATTTCGCTCATGGGCTAATTTTCCATGGTTTTTCCAAAACTGAGATTCACTATTTTAAAAATTATTCGCCCAAATTCTATAGGATAAAATTATTTTACCTTAAAAAATGCCAAAATTTTATAAAAACTATATAAAATCCTTAGAAATTTGAATATTTTTACAAAAATATCGCCAATCATTTATAGTTGGCATATGAAGGATTAGCAATATTCGCCAAGGTTTCTACATTTTAAAATAAATTTCCATCGTTAAAATCATCCCTGGATGAGGCAGCTGGAATTTGGAACATGTGGGTGGGAACCAATATCCACCTCGATCAAACGCAAAGATGAGGACCTGATCTAGGTAATAATGGACCCCAAGTTGTAGGATTCGTCAAGGTCGGCCATCCCTTACAACTCTCTTGGTAAATAGTCTCTCATGGACTGTTATATTTTTGTTTTTGTAGATTTTGTTTGGCCCGTCAAACCTCAAAGATATTTCTGGTGTATATTTGCAGGTCCGTAATAGATTATATTAGTCTAAAATCTGTAATTAGGTCAGTTAGTAGTAGTCACGGTATTATTTTATGGAACTTTTATACCTGGTGGTGGGATTGGTTTGTTCTATGGCAGCCTCAACACCACTATCTAGAACTTCTTCTATAATTTCTTCTCATGAAAGGTAACACCAATGGCTAGCTTACAAAAATATATAAATTATAAAATATATATATTTTAAAATACTATAATAGTATTGTATCGTAATCCTGGATCTATCAAGTGTCGAGAGAGATCAAATATCTCAAGGAGAAAAGATTTTTAGAGTGAAAAAAATTGATCTCTTGACACAATGAGAATCCCTCCCCAAAACATATTAAACGATGATATTTGAGCCTAGGTTTGAATTGACGACCTTTAGTGTGTGAAACTAATGTGATAACCAACTACACCACCAAGACAGATATTTAATGCCCAATATCCACCCATATATCTACATTCATATTCACAATATAATTGTGTGTGGTGATTTTAATTTTTCTATTCATATATATCAACTACGCCCATAAAATGACGTACGTTAATTTTCAATATCCATTGAGATAAATGTGTCAACTGAAAATAATTATGTGCGTTTATTTTCAATTCTCGATTTATATATATAACAACTACACCACTCAGCAGCTATATAGATTAATTTTCAATATCCACCCAGCTAATTGTGTGAGCTATATTTATATTTATATTTATATTTATAAATGCAGGACAAATAAAGATTCTGAAATTAAAAAAAAAAAATTTGAAATGAAATGAATCTCTCCATCAAGAAAATATAATAATACGAGGAACATGATTTGAGGAAATAATTACTAATTACTGATAAAAAAAATAGTTTTAAATTCTAATGCGCATCAGGGGAATGGAACCTCAGTAAGTAAGTACTAAGGGAGGGTACTATGATACCAATACACCAGAAGCCCAGACGTTTTTCCAATTCACACTTCTATCTTTCGGTCATTTTGAATGGGTGATAAACGTTGTTTTATTTCTCTACCACTCAATGGACAACAAAATAATGTTGTAAGTAAAACTATCACAAGATAGGATGATAAATTGATTGTATTAGTAGGACAACATGTTTTTGAGAAATTACACTTCTATTTAACTGGGAAATAAATGAAAAATATTTAGGAGAACATGGTGTATTATGTCCTCGATAATATTATGTGGATTCCATGTGCATCATCAATATATACCCCTTTCTATTTAGGAGTATACCAAGAATACCCCAAGGGAGACGCCCCCAGTGACCGAAAGCATTGATGACTAAGGAAAAAGATGCAAGAAAGTCCCCCACTCTCACTGGTCACTCAAGTCAAAGGTTTTTCGTGTCTTATAGAGATGAAGCAAAAGGTAAATAAGGTGTACCTTCCCAGAACAAGACAACAAATTGAAAAAAGTGTCAACTTTCAAGTACCAAATGATGTTAGTGCTTCATAAGACCATGAACCTATGAAAAATAAGTAAGCTCATATAAAATTGCATCAATGTAATCATCTACAACAACAATAAGTATTTTGTAACAACCACAATAACTATGCCTTGAAATTGCTTGAAAAAGACAAGGAAATATAGCTTTGAATTGGCAGAATGATAACTACTTGTCACAAGAAAAATTGGCAATGTCTAATCAACATTCGATGTTACTTTTGAAATAAATTTGTTGTTTTTAGATGGTTGTAGCAATATTTTTAAACAATAGCAAGTTAGTCAATGAATTATTCTAGTTTAAGGTTAGTGGAAGTTAGTAAATGCTTCAAGGAAGATAGTTTGAGAGTTATTTGATCAATCAATCACTATAGTGAGTAGACTAGTGCCTTTATAGGGTAATGGAGTCTATAGGTGACAATTTTCTCTTGGAAGAAATAACACAGTGATTTTACTTTCCTAAGGAGAAGAGAATGATAGAATAGGTGGTGTCTCTTCAAGGCCTCAAACATCCAAACCCTAAAGATGAATTTGCTAGAGTGTGCCTAAAATTTCAGCCAATAACTTCTAACAGAAAGTGCACCTAAAATTTCAGCTAATAACTCCCAAGAAGGGAACAAATTTTAGAACAAACCACTTGTGTGATGAGTAATGTTGAAAAAATGAGAGTATTTTCTCTCTATTTATAGAGTTTCAATGACCTTTAATTAAAATTGGGTCATAAAAAGGCCGACCTTGCCAAACTACATCAAAAGTCCAATTTTTACATAAATGAAATTAATTAAAACTTAGTATCATTTTCAAGGGTGGCATCATGCCCTTCTAGGGTGACATTAGGCACCTAGGGGGGAAGCTTAGTCCTCACATGCATAATGTTTGCCCTCTAAAGGCCCTGAATGTTGCCACACGTTCCAACTAGCACACAACTACCCTCATAAATGCAAAAGATGACTATGGATGATGTCTAGGGTCACAAAGGTGATGTCATGGGCTCCCAGAGGTCAACATCTAGGTGGAAAGACAAGATCCCCTTGGGTATAGGTTTTCTGGTTTGTCCCTCATGCAACGTCATTCTTTCTTCCTGGTGCAAGTCTCTGGTGTCTCTTTGCCCCTGGTTGGAGTCACAACATTCATATCTGGGATTTCATCCCCATGGAGGTCTGAGCTAATCATTCACCCATATGTACCTGTCCACTCGACAAATTCTCGTAGCAACAACAAGTACGCCCTCTAGGAGTTCATAAGTTATAGGGATCATAGCAATGCCAATCACATCTAATAATAAAATTACCCAAACATGTGCATCAAACCCCCCTTTACCCAGAAAAATCCTCAAATATGTTATGCAATTTAATAATTCAAGTTTGGAGAAGGTCTCAAGATGTCATATTGGGCTAATCCTCCTTAAGTTTGGGTTCTTTCACAGGTGAGAACCAATCTAGGTCATGTAAGTGTGTGTGAAGTGGCATGGAGGAAGTGTTTGGACATAGGGTGTAGTGATAATAGGGAAATTTAGATCTTACCTATGGGTGCCTTTGCAGAGGGTGAGTTGCACCTTATCATGGAATCCATTGTTTCCTATCCCATTCAATGCCTTTAATTCTTATTTTAATTTCTTTTGGTCTTTTTATTTCATTCTTCAATGGAAGAGATGGGGGACACTTTCCTCACTTGGTGACAGTGTTACCCACAAACATTTCACAGAGATGAGAAGGTTGGATCGTGATGAGACCCCCTTTCTCTTATATATTCCACTAAGAGCCACTACCCTAGTTTGGTGACCAGATATATGGTAGTGTCATACCGCTACATGCCCATGGTACTAATAGGTCGGCTCATGATGAGACCTCCCATCCACTAACTAGTACCTTGATTTTTCATTTATCTTATGGTTTCCATTTTCTTAATGAGAATATTTTTATTGCTCTCTCGGGAATCCCTGGGAGAAGCATCTCAAAGGTTTCATTTTGGATTTTAACTCTTTCCAACTACTTTTACCCTATGGTCCTTTAGCCCCTTCTTCCCACAAGGAAAGATATAACCCTTCCTTGTGTGGAAAACCCAATGCCTGAACCAAGGTGGGGGGAAGATGTGAGGAATGACAATGGAAGGTGGTAAGTATGGAGGTAATGGATGATGACCTTTCATAGACCCACCCTGTGGTAACTCATCCTAAAGGGAGATTGACTTACTAGGGAATTATGTCACCTTCCCATGTATGAACAAGTTAAAGAGTATAATTTCCAAGAAAACGTTATGAAATGAAGGAGAATTCAATGAAACATACTTAAGTTCTTCAATAATTAGAGTGACACATACCATGATACCCAGACTCATTACCTCATGGAGAAAGACTTATTGCTACTTCGGGACCAATCTGTTGGGATGGATGTTGCTACTGATAGATGTGATTCACTAAAGAAAAATGGACCCTCTAGGGACCAAGGCCATCCTCAAGTCATTCGACTCTCGGAAATGCATGTATAGGACCTATGGGCCTCGCGACTTAGTTAATAACTTTTAAATTAAAAATTGTCTTGCATTTAAAGTATTAATTAACGACGATAATCTATCTCTCATTCGACGATTAGTCCTGATGATGAATCCTGATTCAGATTCGAAACATCGATGACAAAATGACACCAACTATGGATTATCCGAACAACACATGCAAAACTCTTTAGTTATCCCTAGGAAAGGAGATAACAATGCTCTCTACTCCAACTTTTTCACCTAAAACTTATGCCCTTCAGGGAGAGTTTTTAGTAACCAATAGAACCTATTATACTAGATAATATCATTCCCCTAGGTAAAATGATATATACAATATATTCAATATTGGATACATTTCTCTAGAGTATGAAAACCTGGAAGTGTACCAAAATATGTAGAAGAGTAGTATTGACCTTGTAGATGTTTGACAATAATTATTTCCTTATAATGAGGCAACTCAGTGGTGCTTCAAGAAATTTGACCTAATCATTGCCACAATTATAAAAAGGTATGAAAGGAAAATATCATATCTAAGGGATAAATTTGTTAGTACAAGATATCACCTACATGGGCCTACATGCTCTCTCAATGAGCCACTCCTTAATGGGTTTTCTCAAAGTAATAAAGGCCTATCCAAATTAATAAAAAATAGGTCGGTGGATGAAGAAAGACCATTCAAGCAAGGATAGAAGATTATCATCTCACACGAGTTCAAGGAACCATATAAAATGTTCATATCTATGATGAATTGATTATATGGAAAGAAGAAGAGCACAAATTTTCAAACGGATTGGATACCCATGGCTCATACCATTGTGAAGAAAGTGTTGTAATTTTAGAAGTTACAATTATCTTGTTAACATTCAATAACAATTTCATGTAATAGGATCACTGAAAGATAAGCAATCACATAACACAAGATATATCATGGGAAACTCTCATGGGGGAGAAAACCCATCAACCAATTCTTCAGTATAGATTCCTTCAACCTGTAAAATGTCATGTTATAGCTCTCCATAAATATACCAAGACCAAGATACCAAAGACCAAGAAACCAAGAGCTCCTACGATATACCTCCGTTTATATGCTCCAAATACACAAGAGAAGGTGGGTTTTGTGTGTATACAAATGAGAGGAGCTCAACCTCTATTTATACACATAACTTGACTCCCAAAAAGACACAACCTTAAGAGGGGTCGTTTTAAATTTTACAGTAAGGATAACAATAAAATAATAATTTATTTTGAGCCGATTTATACAATAATATTACCATAACCTTCTCGAGGTTTGACCAATACAATTACAAAATAATATCTTCCGTAGTTACATCGAAATATCAACACTCCCTCTTAACTAGGAAGGTATTTTTTATTTCCACACAAGTGCATGTCCATTGACTATTGAACATATCAATCATACATCATCAGATAGCCATAGTACAACATGAACTCATAGCCAAAGAATCCAAGGCTTATGGGTATCTCTCAAATGGATTCAATAGGTCACCATGACATCTACTACCCCACAATGCATTTGTACCTCATCATGTTCCGCCATGTGAATTCAAAACCAATGCATCCAAAGCATGTGGGTATCTCTCAAATAGATACAAAACGTCCCTAGGACATCCACTACCCCATAATGCATATGTACCTCGTCACTCTCTCTGGAGAGGGACCATGCCAATATTCTCCCTGAAGTGCTCAAACTTCTTCCTCGAAAGTGGCTTGGTCAACAAGTCCATAACCTTCTCCTCATGTACTAGAGAATCACTGCTCCCCTCTGCAATATATTCCTGATATAGTGATATTTTATCTTGATATATTTTGACCTGTCATGGAACACCATATTCTCTAACAACTTCATGCAACTCTAGTTGTCACACCAAATGCAGGTCACCTCTAGTTTGAGACCAAATAGCCCAGACAACAACTTCTGAAGCTGCACTGCTTCTATACATGTTGCACATGATACCACATATTTAGCCTAATTCATACTGAGTGCTACACATGAATACTTTCTGATGTTTCATGAAAACATATTGGAGCCTAGACTAAAGAAATATGTCGAAGTAATCTTCCAATAAGGACTATTGTAGGCCCAATCTGAATCTGAATATCCATATAACCCAAACTCAAGGTTTGTCACATACTTGAGACCATAATCCAATGTACCTTTAAGGTAACTTATCACATGTTTTGTTGCAACCAAAAACCTACCTCGGATAGTCCATACACTGAATCAGGGTATTAAATAAAAACATATATCTTATCTCATGTTCATCAAGTACATCAATGAACCCACGATATACCTGTATAAACTAACATCCACAGTCTATGAAGTTGTATCCTACAGAAACTTCAGGTTTGATACCATAGGTGTAGTCATTTCCTTGCAATCCAAGATCTCGAACTTCTTCAGGATTTCCACTGCATACTTCCCTTGATTCAGAAATATCTCATCATATCTTTGTCATACCTCAAGACCCAAAAAGTAATTCATCATCCCAAGATATTTCATCTCAAACTCAACAACCAGTTTTCTCTTACACCCTGAGATGATGTTTTCCACACCTATTAGAAACAGGTCATCCACATACAACAATAGTTTTACCAAATCATAATACACAACCTTAAAGTAAAGGTGAGGATATTCACTTCCCTTTGTAAATCCTAAGCTCATCAGAAAATTGTCGATCCTACCATACAATTCTTTGGGTTCCTTCTTTAATCCATATAAATCATTCTTCAATCTACACACACGTGTCTCCCTGTCATGTACCTCGAACCCTTGTGGCTGCTCCACATATACTTTCTCTTTTGTTTCACCATTCAATAAGGTTGTCTTCACATCCATCTAATGCACCTTCCATTTCATTATTTCGGCCAACAAAAGTATTGTCCTAATCAAGGTATATCTTTTCACGGGAGAAAATGTCTTTGCATAGTCAATTCCCTCCTTCTGAGAGAATCCTCGAGTCACAAATATAGCCTTATAATTTTCAATACTTCCATCATCTAAATGTTTCATTTTGTATATCCATTTTGAAATTACTATTGATTTCTCCTTCAGTCTGAGGACCACATCCCAGACACCATTCTTTACTATGGACTAATATTCCTCCCCCATGGCATCCTTCCATACCNCAATACTTCCATCATCTAAATGTTTCATTTTGTATATCCATTTTGAAATTACTATTGATTTCTCCTTCAGTCTGAGGACCACATCCCAGACACCATTCTTTACTATGGACTAATATTCCTCCCCCATGGCATCCTTCCATACCATCTTTTCTGCAGCCTCTTCATAACTAGATGGTTTTACATCCATGATTTCACAAAAACATGCCACATAGTTGGAATATGGTTTTGTCTTCTTACTTTCCCTGAGATATTTTTCTAGGGAACGACATCTTTCTGCATCTCTGATGAGATCCTATTCCCAAGCTAGTATTATCTTGTGAGAAGCCATCTCTACTAGCCTCTAAGGCTCTGCCATGTCATTATACTCATGAATGAATTCCTCTAGTTCAACTGCTTCTGCCTATGGAACTCTAGTAACTTCATTCTCCTCCTCATGAACCTCTTTTTCACAATCATGTTTTGATTTCCTAAAATATTCACACTCATCAAAGGTTAGATATTAGTTAATCTAAAATTTCTGGTGACCAGGAATATATATCATGTATGTCTTCGATGTGTCACTATAACCAACAGATATTCCATTCTTTCTAGATGGATCCAATTGTGTCCTCTTTTACTTAGGGACATGCACAAATATGGGGCAACCAAATATCCTTATATGGATGACTTCTGTATTCTTTCCTGAAAACATCTCCTCTAGTGTCTTGTTTTCAAGTAATTTTTAGGGACTTATGTTCTGCACGTACACTGCGATCTTTTTTTCTTCTACCCACATATGAATAGGTATATCTTGATCATGGATCATACCCTTCACTACTTCCATGATCATATGATTCTTCCTTTTTGTTACTCCATTCTTATGAGGATTGTAGGGAGTATAAATATCTCTCTTAATCCCAGCATCATTGCAATATTATTTGAATTCCTCTGAATTGAAATCTCCTCCATTATCTAATCGCAAGGTCATTATCTTTTTCTATGTCAGTTTTCCTACCATTTCCTTAAATTCTTTTAGTTTTGCAAAGACTTCATTTTTTTCCTTCAACAAATAGATCCAAGTTTTACGTGAGTAATCATCAATAAAAGACACATAATATACATACCTTCTTAGTGAAGTTGTTGACATCGATCCACACACATATGAGTGAACGATGTCCAACACTCTTTGGATCTACTATTAGTGTTGGGAAAGGATTTTTTCACGTTCTTTCCTTCTAATTTGCAACCTTTTCACATGCCATTTGGTTTTTCTTGGATCTTTGGTAGTCCTGTCACCATCTTGTTGACAGTCGATAGGGCCTTGTAATGTAGGTGAGAAAATATCCTATTCCATAATTCACCGGGATTCACAGTGTCATGAATTAATGTTGAAGTTGATATCCCTTTCAATTTGTAGAGTCCTCCCTCTTGAACTCCAATCACCACAACTGTGACATCCCCAGAAACAAAGTATTTTTCAAAATTCAAAAAATTGTTAGAAAATTATTTTGTTCTTGGTAAATTTGAATTTGGAATTTTTTTTCCATTTATGGAAATTCCAAATTTTGAATTTGGAAAATTGTAATTAATTATTATGACTGTTGGGAAGAGATTCTAATTTGACCCAACTAACTATTTGATTATGACACTTGTATGAAAACAAAATATTTTATATTTACTGCAGGAGGACAAATGGAACAACCATGTTAAAATCAGCTGACCATGATTCCATGAGAGGGGAACATGTTGGAACTACATCAGGGCTGATTTTTACAAGTGGAAAACCAGAGATTTGGACATTGGCATCCCTTGAAAATTAGGGATTTAGATATCTGCGAAAATTCCCAAGAGAGGGAAAAAGACCTAGGCAATAAGGGGGATTGTTTTGATAAATAACATATGTGAGGAGGCAAGACACTGTCGAGTATGTTGGGGAAAAATACCACTATGTACATGATATTATGAACACTGATTACTGAGTGTGAGGCAAGGAAAAGGCTACTGATAGAGGAAGACAGTGCTAAAGAGGAGATTTCAAGTTTTCCCTCATGGATTCATGGTCAGGCTAGGGGGTGAATTGAGTAAGCATTGGCTGCCTTGTTCTAATGGTTGGGAGGAACGTGGTTGTTCCCTTTGTTTTCCCTTGGACTAATTCAGATATGTTTCTCTACTCTCCTCTTTTCATGAATGTACCATTGAAATGATTGCATTTGGTTACTATTGTGGATGATTATCTTACTATCATATGTATTGGATAGAATTATAGAGTTGTTGTAGATTAATTGGAGTAGAAATAATTTGATTCGATTAAAAGACTGTAGTTACTCGAGCGTAGTGTAGGGTCTATGTTGTAATAACATAAGAAATATATTAATTTATGAAATTATAAAGTACTCAGCATCTATAATGAGATTTCAATATGTGTAAACATTTAGATAAATCTGGAAAAGAATTTAGGAATATTATATTCATTTATTTTTGCATAGAACTATAACTATGAATATCTAAGACACAGAGGATAATTATTGATCATTACAGAAAGGATCCCATGAAAAATAACTATATTAATATAGAAGAGAGTTACAGTTGTTCTCCTCGTAATAACCTAAAAAAAAAAAGATTGTACAGAGTCGACAAAATGCCTAGAACGAGTCCTTAAACTGTCTAGAGCATAAATCTTGGGAGAGTGAAATTCATTTCAATACGGGGTTTCTTCCCCTTCTGTTTTTCTAATTAAGGATTTAAATTACAAGAAAATCGGCTACCCTGGGAAGCCTGGTAATGAAAAAACCTTACTTTGAAATTATGTGCAGTAGAAAACACAACTTAGAGACTCAGTTTTAAGTTTGGCTGTTAGAACTCGAATACCTTTTCGTGTCCGGTGATAATCCGAGTCCATTGAACGCGAAACATCTGAATCCTGAAATGGATCACAAGACTCAACAATGGGATTTAGAGAGAAAAAAAGTTAAATAGAAACGAAATTATATTTCGAAAACCAAAAAGTAGTGAAATTTAATCATGAGAAAAAAAATCACGCGCCGAGAGAATCCACGAAATTAAATACTCGAGAGTTTATACATGAATTATTACTTAGCTTGTGATTGGTGTGGAACTTTTTCCATCGACGCCACTGAAAGAATCGATCCACGGTCGAAAAGGGAAATGGAACCAAAGAAGGTTGATGGGTACCCCTCACAAGAAAAAACAAGGGCCCATCATTAGTGATTACAACTGAGAAAATCTTAATCAAATAAGAACAGCTAATAGAACAGAACTGCAAACGAGTGGAATGATAATTTCATATAGTATGATACAAGAACCACTGAGATAACTACCATAAATTGAATACTTGATTTTCTTTAACCTTTTTGTTGAAGGAATGTGAATAGACAGTTCTAAATACATAATTCTAGAGTCGAGCTCTTGGAATAAAATCCCTAAATGGAAATAATTTCACAGGAGAAATAATCACAGAAGTTGAGGGAGTGTGTTCTTCCTCTCAGATTTAAGAGTTGTTAGTTCGAAGATTTTTTCCATCCCTGACTCCATGCGAACCCAGGGGATGTATTACACAATCACATCAGCAATAATGATGAACAGTTTATACACATAGGATATGGTGGAAGATATACGAATCACAGTAGAAAACAAGAAATAATTTAACCATAGGATTTACTCGGCAGTAAATATGTTGAAGACACCTT
Source organism: Picea sitchensis (assembly GCA_010110895.2). NCBI lineage: Eukaryota > Viridiplantae > Streptophyta > Pinopsida > Pinales > Pinaceae > Picea > Picea sitchensis. Next base: position 120,336 of record SNQJ01S0038284.1, on the reverse strand, counting down.
GAATTAAGATAAAAGTGTCTAGGCGGTATAAAATATAGTGAGGCCTATTATTACTTTTGGGATCTCCATCATTTCCTTGTAAATATATCCATATTTATATACAGCCTTATAACAAGAGGGGCAATAAACCCTTTGAATCTTTAAATCCTCAAAACATAATGAGGAATTTTTAGTCTCTTATCGAGTTATACCAAGATTAGACATACATTACGAGGACTGGAAATGCATAGAAATTATCTCTGGACTAGAAGAACTAACTCGTATGCTTGTGACTCTCCTGTCTCCTTCAGGATCCCTTACAATCCAGATCCTTCTACGAGGGTTCATAGAAGAAAATATACCTATCACAAAGTAACCGGAAATTAATAGAACCTAATACAGAATAGGGGATCTACTACAACCCAACAAACCGATAAATCCTCAACTCAAACCATAGGATATCAAAACCAGCAGACTTAAGAGGATTAGACGGTGACCACAACACGTATTTCAACATTCAAGAGTCTCGGGTTCAAAGGAAAAATAACACAGAGTCTTTGGCTTACCGTATGTAGGGAAAACCCAAGGGATGAATGCCTCCATAGTCTCCGCAAAGTTCGCATCCACCCAAACTACCAACCACTTGCAGAGCTAAGCTATCGCAAGGTTAGTGCTAAAAAGTTTATTTTTCCAAATACCTAGACACAGGCGAGGGACAAACACTAATCACCTACCAACCCTTCACAGAAGTAGAGTAATGGTGGTAGTACACAATAGTACCTTACCATGTGAACAAGGTTAGGTGGAAGGTTTTACGTTGGACACAATAATTGATTAATAAATCTCAGAAGGAACCCTGGCATATCGCCATTATTAGGCTAGATAGGGGCTTTGACTTAGGATTTGACAAGTACCTCAATCGACTTTACACCAAGTCTGTGCGAGGGAGATGACTCAGTTAGGGTCCTTTATAGTACAGCTGATAAGTCCATCTTCTCGTTAGTTGAGGTGAGACCACCTGGTTCGTTAACTTTAACGCATTCAGAAAGGAGGACTGGTACGGTTGAACCCTTCAATGATGCCAACTATCAACCCACTTCAAGTCTAGGGTAATGGTAGCGTAAGGTTAATCGCGACCTGTTTCACACAGAGTTTATTTCTTGAGAAAGATAACAAAATTTAAAGTCCTTCATTAATTTAAGAATTGTGACCTTTAATATGAGAAATGTGTAGTTCCTTTCGAAACCTAATACCTCTCGTATAGGTTCGCTTATGTTATAATCAACGATAATGTTATGTTTGGAGAGGTTTGGAATACCTTTAATGTTTAACATTTTACAACTTTAGAATTTATGTCTAGGGGCGAGTCTTTAACCCTTTTACTAACATTAGAAATGTTAGTAAACTAAGGAACTAGATTATATAACAAATTTAGCCCTGTATCCATTATATATGAGGTTTCTAGACAACCCGAGATAATCAAAGAATAAAATCTCTTACAAAGGAGGGTAGTTGTATCGACAGCAGTGGTAAACACAGCCCTTATGGGAGGTTATAGTATTGACACCTATTTATTTATGATAACCTTGAGACCTTCGAAATAAGTTGACCGAAGAGAATGGAATTTTAATGTCCCTAAGAAAAATAATTTTTTTTTTTTATTTTGTAATTTGTGGGATTGTTACATATGGTATCAGAGCAATAGGTTATAGCACTTGGACCTTGAATAGGGCCATCTGATTTACTTAATATATAATTATTTTTTTATAAAGCTAATAAAAACCTTTATTGTTAGAAACATAAAACCCTTTATGTTTTGTGTTAATCATGGCAACAGTAAATGATGACAGGGAAATCAAAATCGATGGAAATCCAGAACAAAGACTTCCTGAAAGTCAGAGACAGAATAGTGACAGAAGTTCACCTACTGAAGTTCTGGAAACAATGAGGAATCTCATCGTCAAACTGCGGGTTTTCAAAGTCGACAATGAAAAATTAAATAAATCTCAGCAAGAACAACAGGAAAAAAATGAAGTCCTGCTGCATAGTACAGTGACCAAGAAAATCCCAAAGGACTGATGTTCATAATTTACAGGAAGCCTCGATGATGGGAGATGTGGGCAGAAGCCTGCATCGGATAAATGCAACCATAGACGGCCGACAAGCTGACCACCAATCCTCTGTGGTAGAAATCGAGGGTAAAATAAATAACACCCAAATTTATGTTTTAATCAACCTTGGAGCTACATTAAGTTATATTACTCCTGATATAGTAAAGTCAAATAAACTTAAGAAATCGAAGCACGCAAAACCATGGCTAGTACAATTAGCAACATGAACAAAAAGGAAAGTAGTTGACTTTATTTCTAATTTCAAGTTCATCTTAGATGGTTAAAACATAAGAACAAATAAGAACATCCTACCATTAGGATCTTATGATATGATTATCATAATGGATTTGTTGGAAAAGCACAAAGACGTGCTAGATTGTTATACAAAGACACTTAACTATAAAGACGATTATGGCACTACTATAACAACCCAAGGCATACCAAAACTTGTATCAATTAGACAAGTTTCAGCAATGCAACTAAATAAATGTATGAGAAAGGGATGTCAAGTTTATGCCATCCAAGTAACGAATCTGTTAAAGAAGGTAGATAAGCCAGAGTTAGAAGATTTTGTTGTCCTATGTGAATTCAGAGACATGTTTGTGGATGAGATACCAGAATTACCTCCTAGGAGGGAGATAGAATTCTCCATAGATCTACTACCTAGTTCCACCCCTATCTCAAAAGCACCTTACCGAATGAGTCTACCATAATTGATAGAATTAAAAATACAATTACAGGAATTGGTTGACAAAGAGTATATCAGACCGAGTGTTTCACCATGGGGGGCACCAATCCTCTTTGTGAAAAAGAAAGACGGTACTCTAAGGATTTGTATCGATTATAGAGAATTGAATAAAATGACTATTAAGAACAAGTACCCCTTACCTAGGATAAATGACATGTTTGATCAAGTAGGAGGGGCCAAGATCTTTCGAAATTGGATTTACGATCCGATTTTCATCAAGTAAGATTAAAGGATGAGGATATAAGTAAAAAAAAAATTCGAACAAGATATTGACAATACGAATGTGTATCCATACCTTTCAGACTCACTAAAGCACCAACCACATTTATGTGCATGATGAACAATATTTTTAGTCAGTACTTGGACAAGTTCGTACTAGTATTTATCAACGATATTTTGGTCTACTCTAAAACAGAGGAAGAACATGAATAAAACTTAAGAATAGTTCTGCAAACGTTGAGGAACCACAAAATGTTTTCCAAATTTGATAAGTGTGACTTTTATCAAAAGAAAATACAGTATCTAGGACATGTAATTTCAGCATAAGGTAGTGTCGTAGACCCTGAGAAAATAAGAGCCATCATGGAATGGTCGATACCTAAGGATGTAGTGGATATCCAGTCATTCTTGGGAATCATTGGATATTATCGTAGATTTATAGAAGGGTTTTCCAAGATAGCCTACCCTATCATGTCATTACAAAAGAAAGGGACCAAGTTTAATTGGTCACAGAAGTGTCAAGATAGTTTTAACAAGCTGAAAGAATAATTAACAACTGCACCCGTATTGAGAGGAGAATACCTAGATAAAGAATTTACCATATGTGTGGATGCAAGTAAAGAAGGACTAGGTGGCGTCCTAATGCAGGAAGGACATGTGATTTGTTATGAGTCCTAGAAATTAAAAGAACCTGAATGAAATTATGCCACTCATGACATAGAATTGGTAGCGGTAATACACACCTTAAAAATGTGGCAACACTACATAATGGGCAGAAAAGTTCTACTATTGATGGATAATAGTGAGGTGAAATATTTGTTTAGCCAACCAGATCTTAATGCAAGGCAAGCAAGATGGCTAGCCTTCTTGAGCGAATTCAACTTCGAGGTTAGACATATCAAAGGTAAGGAAAGTAAGGTAGCAGACACTTTAAGCAAAAGAGTCCATGGGTTATTTAAGATAAATATCAATAGGGCGGAAAGTGATCTGGAACCAAGAATAAGGATGACAGGTATTAATGAATAAAATTACACTAAGATAATGGCATAATTACAAAACAACACCGCAAACTCAGACAAACCAGATCTGAGTATCGACAAGAAGGGATTATTACGATTTAAAAATAGAATTTACATACCAGATTCAACAGAGTTAAAGTTAATAGTCTTGAACAAAGTTCATAAGAAACCGTATTCTGGCCATCCAGGATACCAGAAACCGTATTCTAGGAAAGGATGTGACATCCCCAAAAATAAAGTATTTTTCAAAATTCAAAAAATTGTTAGAAAACTATTTTGTTCTTGGTAAATTCAAAGTTGGAAATTTGTTTCCATTTATGGAAATTCCAATATTCGAATTTGGAAAATTGTAATTAATTATTATGGCTATTGGGCAGAGATTCTGATTTGACCCAACTAACTATTTGACTATGACACTTGTATGAAAACAAAGTATTTTATATTTACTGCAGGAGGACAAATGGAACAACCATGTTAAAATCAGCTGACCATGACTCCATGAGAGGAGAACATGTTGGAGCTACCTCAGGGCTGATTTTTACAAGTGGCAAATCAGGGATTTGGCCATTGGAAGCCCCTGAAAATCAAGGATTTAGAAAGATGAGAAAATTCCCAAGAGAGGGAAAAAGACCTAGGCAATAAGGGGGATTGTTTTGATAAATAACATACGTGAGGAGGTAGGATGCTACCGAGTATGCTGGGGAAAAAGACCATTGTGTACTTGTTGTTATGAACACTGATTACTGAGTGTGAGGAAAGCAAAAGAATACTGATAGAGGAAGACAGTGTTGAAGAGGATATTTCAAGTTTTCCCTCATGGATTCATGGTCAGGCTAGGGGGTGAATTGGGTAAGCATTGGTTTCCCTATTCTAATGGTTGGGAGGAATGTGGTTGTTCCCTTTGTTTTCCCACAGACTAATTCAGATATGTCTCTCTACTCTCCTCTTTTCATGAATGTACCATTGAAATGATTGTATCCAGTTACTATTGTGGATGATTATCTTACTATCATATGTATTAGATAGAATTACAGTGTTGTTGTAGATTAATTGGAGTAGACATAATTTGATTCGATTAAAAGACTGTAGTTACTCGAGCATAGTGTAGGTTCTATGTTGTAATAACATAAGAATTATATTAATTTATGAAATTATAAAGTACTCAACATCTATAATGAGATTTCAATCTGTGTAAACATTTAGAGAAATCTGGAAATGAATTTAGGAATATTATCTTCTTTTATTTCTGCACAGAACTATAACTACGAATATTTAATACACAGAGGATAGTTACTGATCATTACATAAAGGTTCCCATGAAAAATAAATATATTAATATAGACGAGATTTACATTTTTTCTCCTCGTAATAACCTAAAAAAAAAGAGAATGTACAGAGTCAACAAAATGCTTAGAACGAGTCCTTAAACTCTCTAGAGCATAAATATTGGGATAGTGAAATTCATTTCAATACGGGGTTTCTTCCCCTTCTATTTTTCTAATTAAGGATTTAAATTACAAGAAAATCAACTACCCTTGGAAGCCTGGTAACGACAAAACCTTACCTTGAAATTATGTACAGTAGCGAACAGAACTTAGAGACTAAGTTTTAAGTCTGGTTGTCGAAACTCAAATACCTTTTTGGGTCCTGCAATAATCCGAGTCCATTGAATGCGAAACATCTGAATCCTGAAATGGATCACGAGAATCAGCAATGGGATTTAGAGAGAACAAAATTTAAATAGAAATGAAATTGTATTTCAAAAACTAGAAAGTAGCGAAATTTAATCAAGAGAAAATAAATCACGCTCAGAGAGAATCCATGAAATTAAATACTAAAGATTTAATACATGAATTATTACTTAGCTTGTGATTGATGTGGAACCTTTTCCATCGGCATCGTTGAACGAATCGATCCACAGTCAAAAAGGGAAATAGAACCAAAGAAGGCTGATGGGCACCCCTCGTGGGAAAAAACATGGGCCCATCATTCGTGATCACAACCGAGAAAATATTAATCAAATAAGAATAACTAATAGAACATAACTGCAAATGAGTAGAATGATAATTTCATATAGTATGATACATTAACCACTGAGATAACTACCATAAATTGAATACTTCATTTTCTTTACCCTTTTAATTGAAGGAATGTGAATAGATAGTTCTAAATACATAATTCTAGAGCCGAGCGCTTGGAATAAAATCCCTAAATGGAAATGATTACACAGGCGAAATAATCACAGAACTTGAGGGAGTGTGTTCTTCCTCTCAGATTTAAGAGTTGTTAGTTCAAAGATTTTTTCCATCCCTGACTCCTTTCAAACCTAGGGGATGTATTACACAATCACGTCAGTAATAATGATGAACATTTTATACACATAGGATATGGTGGCAGATATATGAATCATAGTAGAAAACAAGAAATAATTTAACCATAGGATTTACTCGGTGGTAAATATGCCTAAGAAACCTTGAATTAAGATGCAGGTGTCTAAGCGGTATAAAATATAGTGAGGCCTAATATTAATTTTGGGATCTCCGTCATTTCCCTGTAAATATATCCATATTTATATACAACCTTATAACAAGAGCGGAAACAAACCCTTCAAATCTTTAAATCCAAAAAACATAACCAGGAATTTTTAGTCTCTTATCGGGTTATACCAAGATCAGACATACATTATGGGGACTAGAAATACATTGAACTTACCTCTGAACTATAAGAACTAACTCGTATGCTTGTGAATTTACTATCTCCTTTAGGATCCCTTACAATCTAGAGCCTTCTACGAGGGTTCATAGAAGAAAAGATACCTATCGCAAAGTAACCGGAAATTAATAGAACCCATTACAGAATAGGGGATCTATGACACCCCAACAAATGGATAAATCCTCAACTCAAACTAGAGGATATCAAAACCATCAGAGTTAAGAGGAGTAGACAGTGACCACAACACGTATTTCTTCATTCAAGAGTCACGAGTTCAAAGGAAAAATAACACAGAGTCTTTGGCTTACCGTATGCAGGGAACACCCAAGGGATAAATGCCTCCATAGTCTCCGCCCAGGTCGCGTCCACCCAAACTAACAACCACTTAAAAATCTAAGCTACCTCAAGGTTAGTGTTAAAACATTTCTTTTTGAAAATACCTAGACACAGGAGAGGGACAAACACTAATGAGCTACCAACCCTTCACAAAAGTAGAGCAATGGTGGTAGTACGCAACAGTACCTTACCATGTGAACAAGGTGAGGTGGAAGGTTTTATGTTGGACACAATAATAGATTAATAAACCTCGGAAGGCATCCTAACATATCACCATTATTAGGGTGGACAGGGGCTTTAACTCAGGATCTGACAAGTTCCTCAATCGACTTTACACCAAGTATGTGTGAGGGAGATGACTCAATTAGGGGCCTTTCTAGTACAGTCGATAAGTCCATCTTCTCGTTAGTTGAGGTGAGACCACTTGGATCGTTAACTTTAACATATTTGGAAAGGAGGAATGGTATGATTGAACCCTTCAACAATGCCAATCGTCAACCCAATTCAAGTCTGGGGTAATGGTAGCATAAGGTTAATCGTGACCTATTTCACATAGAGTTTATTGCTCGAGCAAGCTAACAAAATTTAAATTCCTACATTAATTTAAGACTTTTGACCTTTAATACAAGAAAGGTGTAGTTCCTTGCGGAACCCAATACCTCTCCTATAGGTTCTCTTATGCTATAATCAATGATAATGTTATGTTTGGAGAGGTTTGGAATACCTTTAATGTTTAACATTTTACAACTTTAAAAGTTATGTCTAGGGATGGGTCTTTAACCCTTTTACTAACATTATAAATGTTAGTAAACCTAGGAACTAGATTATATAGTGAATTTAGCCCTGTATCCATTATATATGTGGTTTCTAGACAACCCGAGATAATCAAAGAATAAAGTATCTTACAAAGGAAGGTAGTTGTATCCACAATAGTGGTAAACATAACCCTTATGGGAGTTGATAGTATCAACACCTACTTATTTACGATAACCTTGAGACCTTCGAAATAAGTTGACCGAAGAAAATTGAATTTTAATGTCCCTAAGAAAAAGAATTTTTTTTATTTTTATTTTGTAATTTTGGGGATCGTTACAACAACATCATCAAAAGTATTCCCTCTAGGCCACATAATAACTTGTCCATCAACACATGCAACTCTATAACCCTTCTCATCTAATGTTGAAATCGAGAGAAGGTTCTTCTTCAATCCAGGAACATAGAGAACTTCCTTCATCTTCATTAGATTTTCTCAGTCTAACTTGTAGGTGGATTCTCCTACTTCTTTGATCGTATACTAATAGTCATCTCCAAATTTTACCTTGTGCATTGAATCCTTGTGAGTAAGGTTAGACAAGGATTGTTTATAACCCTCCATGTGCTTGGAAGCACCACTTCCCATCAGCTAAATGCCACTTCCATGAGTGGAAGTTCCTATAATGGTTGAGATAAGAATATACTCATCACTTGATTCATATTCCTTTCCATCCTTCTTGGGTGGCTCATCATCTTCAACTATATGAACATGATTCCTTTTACCTCCTTTATTTTCCCTTGGTCTCTAAATGAAGGAACAATTCCTAGTAACATGTCCCATTTCCTAACAACAAAAACATCTAATATTTGGGCTATTTCTTTGGCCCTTCTGAAACTTCTTGGGAGATGAGGGTTCTTTCTTGATCTTTCCTTTCCTGGTGTGGGAGGCTAGGGATTGATCATCAAATTTCATCTTCTCGTCTCTTGTTGTCATCTTTTCTTCTTCATGATTGCAGTCTTCCCATAGCCTACTGAACTTGGGTAGCTTCCTTCTTGAGTATATACCTTGAATAAATGCATCCCATGACCTTCCGAGGTCATTAAATGTGGTCATCACCATTTCTTCTGCATTCAATGCATCACCAATGGATTATATATTCTCCCTGATCTAGTTCACTCTTGAGAAGTAAGAGTGGATGGTTTCTAAATTTTGCATCCTCACATTCCTTAACAGAGTTCTCAAGGTCATTCTTTGGTTGATGTTGTTTCCTTCAAACAGTCGGGTTAAAGAATCCATCATTTCTTTTGGAGTGGATAATGAAGATATGTGATGAATAAGATGGTCCTTAATGGAGTATGCAATAATATTGTTTTCTTTGACCATATCCTTATTATGTTTTTCTTTAGCCTCATCTCCCTCTAGTTCTAAAACCTCTTCTTTAGTGAACTTATCTAGATCATGTTATTCTAGGAGGAGGGATACTCTATACCTCTAGGGTCTGAAGTTTTCATCTCCCTCCATCTTCTCATCAATATTGGTTCTAGTAGGCAGCATACCCCTAAATCACCAATTCTGGATTATGAATATATTATCCAAGGAAAATATGCACTCCACTAGGGAGCACATTTTGGTGGTCTTGTCTTGTCCAGAAACCACCCTTATCAAGAAAAATGACTCCTTTTTGCTTCTAGATATACGAGTTGTCTTCTATTTAGGCCTACTCTAGTACCATGTTTTAATTTTATAAGTTACAATTATCTTATTAGCATTCATTAACAATTGCATGTAATAAGATAACTTAAAGATAAGCAATCAAAGAACAAAATATATATCCTGGGAAACCCTTGTGGGGGAGAAAACCCAGCAAAAACTTCTTGTGTATAGATTCCTTCAACCAGTACAATGTCACGGTATAGCTCTCCACAAATAGATCAAGACCAATATACCAAAGACCAAGAAACCAAGACCTCCTATGCTAGACTGCCTTTTATATGCTCCAAATACACAAGAGAAGGTGAGTTTTGTCTGTATACAAATGAGAGGAACTCAAACTCTATTTATACACATAACTTGACTCTCGAAAATATGCAAGCCTAAGAGGGGCCATTTTGACTTTTAATGTAATGACCCTTTACTTATTAATGTGAATAATTTCATAAATAATCCTAAAAATTAGCTAAATTATAATTAATTATTATATAACTTTAATTAATTATATGTTATTAATTAATTATTTTTGACTATGATTAGCTTAAGTATGATTAACTCTTTAATTGAGGGTTAATGAATAATTAATTATTAAGTGAGTCATTAATTGATTAAGTATTAAATTAATGGTTAAAATAAGATGTAATGATTAAATGGG
>SNQJ01S0038284.1:73129-91720 GCA_010110895.2 Picea sitchensis | reverse complement strand
AATCATAATACACAACCTTAAAGTAAAGGTGAGGATATTCACTTCCCTTTGTAAATCCTAAGCTCATCAGAAAATTGTCGATCCTACCATACAATTCTTTGGGTTCCTTCTTTAATCCATATAAATCATTCTTCAATCTACACACACGTGTCTCCCTGTCATGTACCTCGAACCCTTGTGGCTGCTCCACATATACTTTCTCTTTTGTTTCACCATTCAATAAGGTTGTCTTCACATCCATCTAATGCACCTTCCATTTCATTATTTCGGCCAACAAAAGTATTGTCCTAATCAAGGTATATCTTTTCACGGGAGAAAATGTCTTTGCATAGTCAATTCCCTCCTTCTGAGAGAATCCTCGAGTCACAAATATAGCCTTATAATTTTCAATACTTCCATCATCTAAATGTTTCATTTTGTATATCCATTTTGAAATTACTATTGATTTCTCCTTCAGTCTGAGGACCACATCCCAGACACCATTCTTTACTATGGACTAATATTCCTCCCCCATGGCATCCTTCCATACCCTCTTTTCTGTAGCCTCTTCATAACTGGATGGTTTTGCATCCATGATTTCACAAAAACATGCCACATAGTTGGAATATGGTTTTGTCTTCTTACTTTCCCTGAGATATTTTTCTAGGGAACGATATCTTTCTGCATATCTGATGAGATCCTATTCCCAATCTAGTATTATCTTGTGAGAAGCCATCTCTACTAGCCTCTAAGGTTCTGCCATGTCATTATACTCATGAATGACTTCCTCTAGTTCATTTGCTTCTGCCTCTGGAACTCTAGTAACTTCATTCTCCTCCTCATGAACCTCTTTTTCACAATCATGTTTTGATTTCCTGAAATATTCACACTCATCAAAGGTTAGATCTCAGTTAATCTAAAATTTTCGGTGACCAGGTATATATATCATGTATGCCTTCGATGTGTCACTATAACCAACAGATATGCCATTCTTTCTAGATGGTTCCAATTGTGTCCTCTTTTACTTGGGGACATGCACAAATATGGGGCAACCAAATATCCTTAGATGGATGACTTCTGGCTTCTCTCCTGAAAACATCTCCTCTAGTGTCTTGTTTTCAATTAATTTTTAGGGACTTATGTTCTGCACGTACACTACGATATTTTTTTCTTCTACCCACATATGAATAGGTATATCTTGATCATGGATCATACCCTTCACTACTTCCATGATCATCTGATTCTTCCTTTCTATTACTCCATTCTTATGAGGATTGTAGGGAGTATAAATATCTCTCTTAATCCCAGCGTCATTGCAATATTATTTGAATTCCTTTGAAGTGAAATCTCCTCCATTATCTAATTGCAAGGTCATTATCTTTTTCTATGTCAGTTTTCCTACCATTTCCTTAAATTCTTTGAGTTTTGAAAAGACTTCATTTTTTTTCTTCAACAAATAGATCCAAGTTTTACGTGAGTAATCATCAATAAAAGACACATAATATGCATACCTTCTTAGTGAAGTTGTTGACATCGATCCACACACATATGAGTAAACGATGTCTAACACTCTTTTGGATCTACTATTAGTGTTGGGAAATGATTTGTTCACGTTCTTTCCTTCTAATTTGCAACCTTTTCACATGCCATTTGGTTTTTCCTGGATCTTTGGTAGTCCTGTCACCATCTTGTTGACAGTCGATAGGGCCTTGTAATGTAGGTGAGAAAATATCTTATTCCATAATTCACTGGGATTCACAGTGTCATGAATTAATGTTGAAGTTGATATCCCTTTCAATTTGTAGAGTCCTCCCTCTTGAACTCTAATCACCACAACTGTGACATCCCCAGAAACAAAGTATTTTTCAAAATTCAAAAAATTGTTAGAAAATTATTTTGTTCTTGGTAAATTTGAATTTGGAAAAATTTTGCCATTTATGGAAATTCCAAATTTCGAATTTGGAAAATTGTAATTAATTATTATGACTGTTGGGAAGAGATTCTAATTTGACCCAACTAACTATTTGATTACGACACTTGTATGAAAACATAATATTTTATATTTACTGCAGGAGGACAAATGGAACAACCATGTTAAAATCAGCTGACCATGATTCCATGACAGGGGAACATGTTGGAACTACCTCAGGGCTGATTTTTACAAGTGGAAAACCAGAGATTTGGACATTGGCAGCCCCTGAAAATTAGGGATTTAGATATCTGCGAAAATTCCCAAGAGAGGGAAAAAGACCTAGGCAATAAGGGGGATTGTTTTGATAAATAGCATATATGAGGAGGCAGGACACTGCCGAGTATGTTGGGGAAAAATACCACTATGTACTTGATCTTATGAACACTGATTACTGAGTGTGAGGCAAGGAAAATGGTACTGACAGAGGAAGACAGTGCTAAAGAGGAGATTTCAATTTTTCCCTCATGGATTCATGGTCAGGCTAGGTTGTGAATTGGGTAAGCATTGGCTTCCTTGTTCTAATGGTTGGAAGGAACGTGGTTGTTCCCTTTGTTTTCCCACGGACTAATTCAGATATGTTTCTCTACTCTCCTCTTTTCATGAATGTACCATTGAAATGATTGCATTTGGTTACTATTGTGGACAATTATCTTACTATCATATGTATTAGATAGAATTATAGAGTTGTTGTAGATTAATTGGAGTAGAAATAATTTGTTTCGATTAAAAGACTGTAGTTACTCGAGCGTAGTGTAGGTTCTATGTTGTACTAACATAAGAAATATATTAATTTATGAAATTATAAAGTACTCATCATCTATAATGAGATTTCAATCTGTGTAAACATTTAGATAAATCTGGAAAAGAATTTAGGAATATTATATTCATTTATTTTTTCATAGAACTATAACTATGAATATCTAATACACAGAGGATAATTATTGATCATTACAGAAAGGTTCCCATGAAAAATAACTATATTAATATAGAAGAGAGTTACAGTTGTTCTCCTCGTAATAACCTAAAAAAAAAAAAGAATGTACAGAGTCGACAAAATGCCTAGAACGAGTCCTTAAACTGTCTAGAGCATAAATCTTGGGAGAGTGAAATTCATTTCAATACAGGGTTTCTTCCCCTTCTTTTTTTCTAATTAAAGATTTAAATTACAAGAAAATCATCTACACTGGGAAGCCTGGTAACGACAAAACCTTACTTTGAAATTCTGTGCAGTAGCAAACACAACTTAGAGACTAAGTTTTAAGTTTGGTTGTCAGAACTCAAATAACTTTTCGTGTCCGGTGATAATCCGAGTCCATTGAACGCGAAACATCTGAATCCTGAAATGGATCACGAGAATCAACAATGGGATTTATAGAGAAAAAAAGTTAAATAGAAACGAAATTATATTTCGAAAACCAAAAAGTAGTGAAATTTAATCATGAGAAAATAAATCACGCGCAGAGAGAATCCACGAAATTAAATACTTGAGATTTAATACATGAATTATTACTTAGCTTGTGATTGGTGTGGAACTTTTTCCATCAGCGCCATTGAACGAATCGATCCACGATCGAAAATGGAAATGGAACCAAAGAAGGTTGATGGGTACCCCTCACAAGAAAAAACAAGGGCCCATCATTAGTGATTACAACTGAGAAAATCTTAATCAAATAAGAACAACTAATAGAACATAAATGCAAACGAGTAGAATGATAATTTCATATAGTATGATACAAGAACCACTGATATAACTACCATAAATTGAATACTTCATTTTCTTTAACCTTTTTCGTTGAAGGAATGTGAATAGACAGTTCTAAATACATAATTCTAGAGCCGAGCTCTTGGAATAAAATCCCTAAATGGAAATAATTTCACAGGCGAAATAATCACAGAAGTTGAGGGAGTGTGTTCTTCCTCTCAGATTTAAGAGTTGTTAGTTCGAAGATTTTTTCCATCCCTGACTCCATGCGAACCTAGGGGATGTATTACACAATCACATCAGCAATAATGATGAACAGTTTATACACATAGGATATGGTGGCGGATATACGAATCACAGTAGAAAACAAGAAATAATTTAACCATAGGATTTACTCGGCAATAAATATGTTGAAGACACCTTGAATTAAGATAAAAGTGTCTAGGCGGTATAAAATATAGTGAGGCCTATTATTACTTTTGGGATATCCATCATTTCCTTGTAAATATATCCATATTTATATACAGCCTTATAACAAGAGGGGCAACAAACCCTTTGAATATTTAAATCCTCAAAGCATAATGAGGAATTTTTAGTCTCTTATCGAGTTATACCAAGATCAGACATACATTACGAGGACTGGAAATGAATAGAAATTATCTCTGGACTAGAAGAACTAATTCGTATGCTTGTGACTCTCCTGTCTCCTTCGGGATCCCTTACAATCCAGATCCTTCTACGAGGGTTCATAGAAGAAAAGATACCTATCACAAAGTAACTGGAAATTAATAGAACCTAATACAGAATAGGGGATCTACTACAACCCAACAAACCGATAAATCCTCAACTCAAACCAGAGGATATCAAAACCAGCAAACTTAAGAGGATTAGAGGGTGACCACAACACGTATTTCAACATTCAAGAGTCTCGGGTTCAAAGGAAAAATAACACAGAGTCTTTGGCTTACCGTATGTAGGGAAAACCCAAGGGATGAATGCCTCCATAGTCTCCGCAAAGGTCGCATCCACCCAAACTACCAACCACTTGCAGAGCTAAGCTATCGTAGGGTTAGTGCTAAAAAGTTTATTTTTCCAAATGCCTAGACACAGGCGAGGGACAAACACTAATCACCTACCAACCCTTCACAGAAGTAGAGTAATGGTGGTAGTACGCAATAGTACCTTACCATGTGAACAAGTTTAGGTGGAAGGTTTTACATTGGACACAATAATTGATTAATAAACCTCGGAAGGAACCCTGGCATATCGCCATTATTAGGCTGGACAGGGGATTTAACTCAGGATTTGACAATTACCTCAATCGGCTTTACACCAAGTCTGTACGAGGGAGATGACTCAGTTAGGGTCCTTTCTAGTACAGCTGATAAGTCCATATTCTCGTTAGTTGAGGTGAGACCACCTGGTTCGTTAACTTTAATGCATTCGGAAAGGAGGACTAGTACAGTTGAACCCTTCAATGATGCCAACTGTCAACCCACTTCAAGTCTGGGGTAATGCTAGCGTAAGGTTAATCGCGACCTGTTTCACACAGAGTTTATTTCTTGAGAAAGCTAACAAAATTTAAAGTCTTTCATTAATTTAAGAATTGTGACCTTTAATATGAGAAATGTGTAGTTCCTTTCAGAACCTAATACCTCTCATATAGGTTCGCTTATGTTATAATCAACGATAATGTTATGTTTGGAGAGGTTTGGAATACCTTTAATGTTTAACATTTTACAACTTTAGAAGTTATGTCTAGGGGCGAGTCTTTAACCCTTTTACTAACATTAGAAATGTTAGTAAACTAATGAACTAGATTATATAGTGAACTTAGCCCTGTATCCATTATATATGTGGTTTCTAGACAACCCGAGATAATCAAAGAATAAAATCTCTTACAAAGGAGGGTAGTTGTATCGACAGCAGTGGTAAACACATCCCTTATGGGAGTTGATAGTATTGACACCTATTTATTTATGATAACCTTGAGACCTTCGAAATAAGTTGATTGAAGAGAATGGAATTTTAATGTCCCTAAGAAAAAGATTTTTTATTTTATTTTGTAATTTGTGGGATTGTTACATATGGTATCAGAGCAATAGGTTACAACACTTGGACCTTGAATAGGGCCATCTGATTTACTTAATATATAATTATTTTTTTATAAAGCTAATAAAAACCTTTATTGTTACAAACATAAAACCCTTTATGTTTTGTGTTAATCATGGCAACAGTAAACGATGACGGGGAAATCAAAATCGATGGAAATCCAGAACAAAGACTTCCTGAAAATCAGAGACAGAATAGTGACAGAAGTTCGCCTACTGAAGTTCTGGAAACAATGAGGAATCTCATCGTCGAACTGCATGTTTTCAAAGCCGACAATGAAAAATTAAAGAAATCTCAGCAAGAACAACAAGAAATAAATGAAGTCCTGCTGCGCAGTACAGTGACCAAGAAAATCCCAAAGGACTGATGTTCATAATTTACAGGAAGCCTCGATGATGGGAGATGTGGGCAGAAGCCTGCATCGGATAAATGCAACCATAGACGACCCACAAGCTGACCACCAATCCTCTGTGGTAGAAATCGAGGGTAAAATAAATAACACCCAAATTTATGTTTTAATCGACCCTAGAGCTACATTAAGTTATATTACTCCTGATATAGTAGAGTCAAATAAACTTAAGAAACTGAAGCACGCAAAACCATGGCTAGTACAATTAGCAACATGAACAAAAAGGAAAGTAGTTGACTTTATTTCTAATTTCGAGTTCATCTTAGATGGTTAAAACATAAGAAAAAATAAGAACATCCTACCATTAGAATCTTATGATATGATTATCATAATGGATTTGTTGGAAAAGCACAAAGAAGTGATAGATTGTTATACAAAGACACTTAACTATAAAGACGATTATGGCACTACTATAACAACCCAAGGCATACCAAAACCTGTGTCAATTAGACAAGTTTCAGCAATGCAACTGAAGAAATGTATGAGAAAGGGATGTCAAGTTTATGCCATCCAAGTAACGAATCTATTAAAGAAGGTAGATAAGCCAGAGTTAGAAGATTTTGCTGTCCTATGTGAATTCAGAGACATGTTTGTGGATGAGATACCAGAATTACCTCCTAGGAGGGAGATAGAATTCTCCATAGATCTGCTACCTGGTTCCACCCCTATCTCAAAATCACCTTACCGAATGAGTCTACCATAATTGATAGAATTAAAAATACAATTACAGGAATTGGTTGACAAAGAGTATATCAGACCGAGTGTTTCACCATGGGGGGCACCAATCCTCTTTGTGAAAAAGAAAGACAGTACTCTAAGGCTTTGTATCGATTATAGAGAATTGAATAAAATGACTATTAAGAACAAGTACCCCTTACCTAGGATAAATTACATGTTCGATCAAGTAGGAGGGGCCAAGATCTTTCGAAATTGGATTTACGATCTGATTTTCATCAAGTAAGATTAAAGGGTGAGGATATAAGTAAAAAAAAATTTCAAACAAGATATTGACAATACAAATGTGTATCCATACCTTTCAGACTCACTAACGCACCAACCATGTTTATGTGCCTGATGAACAGTATTTTTAGTCAGTACTTGGACAAGTTCGTACTAGTATTTATCAATGATATTTTGGTCTACTCTAAAATAGAGGAAGAACATGAATAACACTTAAGAATAGTTCTGCAAACATTGAGGAACCACAAAATGTATGCCAAATTTGATAAGTGTGACTTTTATCAAAAGAAAATACAGTATCTAGGACATGTAATTTCAGCATAAGGCATTGTCGTAGACCCTGAGAAAATAAGAGCCATCATGGAATGGTCGATACCTAAGGATGTAGTGGATATCCATTCATTCTTGGGAATCACTGGATATTATCATAGATTTATAGAAGGGTTTTCCAAGATAGCCTACCCTATCATTTCATTACAAAAGAAAGGGACCAAGTTTAACTGGTCACAGAAGTGTTAAGATAGTTTTAACAAGCTGAAAGAATAATTACCAATTGCACTCATATTGAGAGGAGAAGACCTAGATAAAGACTTTACCATATGTATGGATGCAAGTAAAGAAGGACTAGGTGGCGTCCTAATGCAGGAAGGACACGTGATTTGTTATGAGTCCCAGAAATTAAAAGAACCTGAACAAAATTATGCCACTCATGACATAGAATTGGTAGCGGTAATACACACCTTAAAAATGTGGCAACACTACATAATGGGCAGAAAAGTTCTACTATTGATGGATAATAGCGAGGTGAAATATTTGTTTAGCCAACCAGATCTTAATGCAAGGCAAGCAAGATGGCTAGCCTTCTTGAGCGAATTTGACTTTGAGGTTAGACATATCAAAGGTAAGGAAAATAAGGTAGCAGACACTTTAAGCAAAAGAGTCCATGGGTTATTTAAGATAAATATCAGCAGGGCGGAAAGTGATCTGGAACCAAGAATAAGGATGATAGGTATTAATGAAGAAAATTACACTAAGATAATGGCATAATTACAAAACAACACCACAAACTCAGACAAACCAGATCTGAGTATCGACAAGAAGGGACTATTACGATTTAAAAACAGACTTTACATACCAAATTCAACAGATTTAAAGTTAATAGTCTTGGACAAAGTGCATAAGAAACCGTATTCTGGCCATCCAGGATACCAGAAACCGTATTCTAGGAAAGGATGTGACATCCCCAAAAATAAATTATTTTTCAAAATTCAAAAAATTGTTAGAAAACTATTTCGTTCTTGGTAAATTCAAAGTTGGAAATTTGTTTCCATTTATGGAAATTCCAAATTTCGAATTTGGAAAATTGTAATTAATTATTATGACTGTTGGGCAGAGATTCCGATTTGACCCAACTAAGTATTTGATTATGACACTTGTATGAAAACAAAGTATTTTATATTTACTGCAGGAGGACAAATGGAACAACCATGTTAAAATCAACTGACTATGACTCCATGAGAGGAGAACATGTTGGAGCTACCTCAGGGCTGATTTTTACAAGTGGAAAAGTAGGGATTTGGCCATTGGCAGCCCCTGAAAATCAAGGATTTAGAAAGATGAGAAAATTCCCAAGAGAGGGAAAAAGACCTAGGCAATAAGGGGGATTGTTTTGATAAATAGCATACGTGAGGAGGTAGGATGCTACCGAGTATGTTGGGGAAAAAGACCATTGTGTACTTGCTATTATGAACACCGATTACTGAGTGTGAGGCAAGCAAAAGACTATTGATAGAGGAAGACAGCGTTGAAGAGGATTTTTCAAGTTTTCCCTCATGGATTCATGGTCAGGCTAGGGGGTGAATTGGGTAAGCATTGGTTGCCCTATTCTAACGATTGGGAGGAACGTGGTTGTTCCCTTTGTTTTCCCACAGACTAATTCAGATATGTCTCTCTACTCTCCTCTTTTCATGAATGTACCATTGAAATGATTGTATCCAGTTATTATTGTGGATGATTATCTTACTATCATATGTATTAGATAGAATTACAAAGTTGTTGTAGATTAATTGGAGTAGAAATAACTTGATTGGATTAAAAGACTGTAGTTACCCGAGCATAGTGTAGGTTCTATGTTGTAATAACATAAGAATTATATTAATTTATGAAATTATAAAGTACTCAACATCTATAATGAGATTTCAATCTATGTAAACATTTAGAGAAATCTGGAAACAAATTTAGGAATATTATCTTCTTTTATTTCTGCACAGAACTATAACTACGAATATTTAATACACAGAGGATAATTACTGATCATTACAGAAAGGTTCCCATGAAAAATAACTATATTAATATAGACAAGATTTGCAGTTGTTCTCCTCGTAATAACCTAAAAAAAAAGAGAATGTACAGAGTCAACAAAATGCCTAGAACAAGTCCTTAAACTCTCTAGAGCATAAATCTTGGGATAGTGAAATTCATTTCAATACGGGGTTTCTTCCCCTTCTGTTTTTCTAATTAAGGATTTAAATTACAAGCAAATCAACTACCCTTGGAAACCTGGTAACGACAAAACCTTACTTTGAAATTCTGTACAGTAGTGAACAGAACTTAGAGACTAATTTTTAAGTCTGGTTGTCGAAACCCAAATACCTTTTTGGGTCCTACAATAATCCGAGTCCATTGAATGCGAAACATCTGAATCCTGAAATGGATCGCGAGAATCAAAAATGGGATTTAGAGAGAACAAAATTTAAATAGAAACGAAATTATATTTCAAAAACTAGAAAGTAGCGAAATTTAATCAAGAGAAAATAAATCACGCTCAGAGAGAATCCACGAAATTAAATACTAAAGATTTAATACAGGAATTATTACTTAGCTTGTGATTGATGTGGAACCTTTTCCATCGGCATCATTGAACGAATCGATCCACAGTCGAAAATGGAAATGGAACCAAATAAGGCTGATGGGTACCCCTCGCGGGAAAAAACAAGGGGCCATCATTAGTGATCACAACCGACAAAATATTAATCAAATAAGAATAACTAATAGAACATAACTGCAAATGAGTAGAATGATAATTTCATATAGTATGATACATTAACCACTGAGACAACTACCATAAATTGAATACTTCATTTTCTTTACCCTTTTAATTGAACGAATGTGAATAGATAGTTCTAAATACATAATTCTAGAGCTGAGCGCTTGGAATAAAATCCCTAAATGGAAATAATTTCACAGGCGAAATAATCACAGAACTTGAGGGAGTGTGTTCTTCCTCTCAGATTTAAGAGTTGTTAGTTCAAAGATTTTTTCCATCCCCAACTCCTTTCAAACCTACGAGATGTATTAAACAATCACATCAGTAATAATGATGAACATTTTATACACATAGGATATGGTGGCAGATATGTGAATCACAGTAGAAAACAAGAAATAATTTAACCATAGGATTTACTCGGTGGTAAATAGGCCTAAGAAACCTTGAATTGAGATGCAGGTGTCTAGGAGGTATAAAATATAGTGAGGCCTAATATTAATTTTTGGATCTCCGTCATTTCCCTGTAAATATATCCATATTTATATACATCCTTATAACAAGAGAGGAAACAAACCCTTCGAATCTTTAAATCCAAAAAACATAACCAGGAATTCTTAGTCTCTTATCGAGTTATACCAAGATCATACATACATTATGGGGACTAGAAATACATTGAACTTACCTCTGAACTAGAAGAACTAACTCGTATGCTTGTGAATTTCCTGTCACCTTTAGGATCCCTTACAATCCAGAGCCTTCTACAAGGGTTCATAGAAGAAAATATACCTATCGCAAAGTAACCGGAAATTAATAGAACCCATTACAGAATAGGGGATCTATGAAAACCAAACAAATGGATAAATCCTCAACTCAAACTAGAAGATATCAAAACCATCAGAGTTAAGAGGAGTAGACGGTGACCACAACATGTATTTCTTCATTCAAGAGTCACGGGTTCAAAGGACAAAATAACACAGAGTCTTTGGCTTACCGTATGCAGGGAACACCCAAGGAATAAATGCCTCCATAGTCTCTGCCCAGGTCGCGTCCACCCAAACTAAAAACCACTTAAAAATCTAAGCTACCTCAGGGTTAGTGTTAAAACATTTCTTTTTGAAAATACCTAGACACAGGAGAGGAACAAACACTAATCAGCTACCAACCCTTCACAAAAGTAGAGTAATGGTGGTAGTACGAAACAATACCTTACCATGTGAACAAGGTGAGGTGGAAGGTTTTACGTTGGACACAATAATAGATTAATAAACCTCGGAAGGCATCCTAACATATCACCATTATTAGGGTGGACAGGGGCTTTAACTCAGGATCTGACAAGTTCCTCAATCGACTTTACACCAAGTCTGTGTGAGGGAGATGACTCAATTAGGGGCCTTTCTAGTACAATCTATAAGTCCATCTTCTCGTTAGTTGAGGTGAGACCACTTGGTTCGTTAACTTTAACACATTTGGAAAGGAGGAATGGTATGATTGAACCCTTCAACGATGTCAATCGTCAACCCAATTCAAGTCTGGGGTAATGGTAGCATAAGGTTAATCGCGACCTGTTTCACATAGAGTTTATTGCTCGAGCAAGCTAACAAAATTTAAATTCCTACATTAATTTAAGACTTTTGACCTTTAATACAAGAAAGGTGTAGTTCCTTGCGGAACCCAATACCTCTCCTATAGGTTCTCTTATGTTATAATCAACGATAATGTTATGTTTGGAGAGGTTTGGAATACCTTTAATGTTTAACATTTTACAACTTTAAAAGTTATGTCTAGGGACGGTTCTTTAACCCTTTTACTAACATTATAAATGTTAGTAAACCTAGGAACTAGATTATATAGTGAATTTAGCCCTGTATCCATTATATATGTGGTTTCTAGACAACCCGAGATAATCAAAGAATAAAGTCTCTTACAAAGGAAGGTAGTTGTATCCACAATAGTGGTAAACATAGCCCTTATGGGAGTTGATAGTATCAAAACCTACTTATTTACGATAACCTTGAGACCTTCGAAATAAGTTGACCAAAGAAAATAGAATTTTAATGTCCCTAAGAAAAAGATTTTTTTTATTTTTATTTTGTAATTTTGGGGATCGTTACAACAACATCATCAAAAGTATTCCCTCTAGGCCACATAAGAACTTGTCCATCAACACATGCAACTCTATAACCCTTCTCATCTAATGTTGAAATCGAGAGAAGGTTCTTCTTCAATCCAGGAACATAGAGAACTTCCTTCATCTTCATTAGATTTCCTCAGTCTAACTTGTAGGGGGATTCTCCTACTCCTTTGATCGGATACTAATAGTCATCTCCAAATTTCACCTTGTGCATTGAATCCTTATGAGTAAGGTTAGACAAGGATTCTTTATAACCCTCCATGTGCTTGGAAGCACCACTTCCCATCATCTAAATTTCACTTCCATGAGTGACAGTTCCTATAATGGTTGAGATAAGAATATACTCATCACTTGATTCATCTTCCTTTCCAGCCTTCTTGGGTGGCTCATCATCTTCAACTGTATGAACATGATTCCTTTTACCTCCTTTATTTTCCCTTGGTCTCTAAATGAAGGAACAATTCCTAGTAACATGTCCCATTTCCTAACAACAAAAACATCTAATATTTGGGTTATTTCTTTGGCCCTTCTGAAACTTCTTCGGAGATGAGGGTTCTTTCTTGATCTTTCCTTTCCTAGTGTGGGAGGCTAGGGATTGATCATCAAATTTCATATTCTCGTCTCTTGTTGTCATCTTTTCTTCTTCATGGTTGCAGTCTTCCCATAGCCTACTGAACTTAGGTAGCTTCCTTCTTGAGTATATACCTTGAATAAATGCATCCCATGACCTTTCGAGGTCATTAAATGTGGTCATCACCATTTCTTCTGCATTCAATGTATCATCAATGGATTCTATCTTCTCCTTGATCTAGTTCACTCTTGAGAAGTAAGAGTGGATGGTTTTTAAATTTTTCATCCTCACATTCCTTTGCAGAGTTCTCAAGGTCATTCTTTGGTTGATGTTGTTTCCTTCAAACAGTCGGGTTAAAGAATCCATCATTTCTTTTGGAGTGGATAATGAAGATATGTGATGAATAAGATGGTCCTTAATGGAGTATGCAATAATCTTGTTTTCTTTGACCATATCCTTATTATGATTTTCTTTAGCCTCATCTCCCTCTAGTTCTAAAACTTCTTCTTTAGTGAACTTATCTAGATCATGTTATTCTAGGAGGAGGGATACTCTATACCTCTAGGTTCTGAAGTTTTCATCTCCCTCCATCTTCTCATCAATATTGGTTCTAGTAGGCATCATACCCCTAAATCACCAATTCTGGATTATGAATATATTATCGAAGGAAAATATGCACTCCACTAGGGAACACATTTTGGTGGTCTTATCTTGTCCAGAAACCACCCTTATCAAGAAAAATGACTCCTTTTTTCTTCTAGATATACGAGTTGTGTTTTATTTAGGCCTACTCTAGTACCATGTTTTAATTTTATAAGTTACAATTATCTTATTAACATTCATTAACAATTGCATGTAATAAGATAACTTAAAGATAAACAATCAAAGAACAAAATATATATCCTGGGAAACCCTTGTGGGGGAGAAAACCCAGCAAAAAATTCTTTTGTATAGATTCCTTTAACCAGTACAATGTCACGGTATAGCTCTCCACAAATAGATCAAGACCAATATACCAAAGACCAAGAAACCAAGACCTCCTATGCTAGACTGCCTTTTATATGCTCCAAATACACAAGAGAATGTGAGTTTTGTCTGTATACAAATGAGAGGAACTCAAACTCTATTTATACACATAACTTGACTCTCGAAAATATGCAAGCCTAAGAGGGGCCATTTTGACTTTTAAAATAAGGATAACAATAAGATAATAATTTCTTTTGAGCCGATTTATACAATAAGATTACAATAACCTTATCAATGTTTGATTAACACAAATACAAAATAATATCTTTCATAGTTAAATCAAAATATCAACAGACAATGAAAGTGTTCAATTGGGTAGAGATATTAACTTTAAATTTATGTCTCAATGTTAAAAATATACCAGGTAAGAAAAATCGTTGCTTCTATATGTCAACATATTTGATTTATGTTATCTGTCCCTTGATACAATTCCCTAATCTTGGATGGAATTGGGATGAATATCAACCCCCTGCATGTGTATTACTATGATATTTGGAACATAAATTATAATATGTATTTCTATGACATTTGTGATTATTTCCTCTCCCCTCTTTACACTATTATTTATGGGTTCCCAAGGAACATAATTTCAAGTGAGTATAGAGCTGGGATAAAAGGGATAGATAATTGGTATCTAAGAAAATATTACACCTATATGAGGGTATATATCACTACTGGGGCCCCATATATTTTTCCATTCCTTGTCCCAATTATTCTTTTGATGAGATAAATAACCTATCAAACCATGAGAATAGACATTACTTCTCTTCTCTTGAACAATAGTAAGAAACTTTGTCCTGTGTTTCCTGTACACATAGGAAACTATAGTATATCCAATGGAAAACATGTTATAAATGAGGTATAGGCCTTACAATATTTATGTTTATGCCTTCGAAACGAGAAGGGACATGACCCACATGAACTCATAGTGATTCATGCAATATTTGTAGGGCTCACTCATCCTACTGTACATGTAGTTTATTTTGAAGAAGACAAGTTGAAAGGAGTTAATTTTTGGGAAGAGGTACTACAAAAGTTTCATGATGATTCTTCTAAACAAGAGATTCAATTTGAACAATAATAAATGAAGAATATTTATCAGGATCAATTTCAAAGGCTTCTGCAAGAGGATCCAAATAAACTAATCATCAAAGAGAAAGAGAAGGTAAAAAATGCATAAGAATTGGAGTAAATGAGATTGAAGGATGATGAAGAATATCATAGAAAATAAGTCAAATAAGAATCTCAAAGACTAGTAGAAGAAACCAAGGAAGAAAGAAAAGAAAGTGAAAGAGTAGTAGCTGAAGCAGAAGCTAGAAGAATAGAAGTTGAAAAATTGGAATGGAAAAAAACACAAATAATTGAGGAAGACATGGGGAAGTCCATCAACTCCCAATTTAGGAATAGTAAACATTTATCCTCAAGAATACACCCCTCTTACTCTTGTTCTAGTTATTTCATCCTTTTCCTCGCAAATATTTAGTTTTTAGGGTGTTTTGTAGATGTTGGGGACTATTACTATGATGAAAGAACTAAAATCATTGAAATACAGTTGAACAAAAAAAAAGGGGAAATTTTGCTAAACCCAACTCATCTATAGGAATAATTGTTCATTGGAAGTCAGGGCCTGACCTAGAAGAAAATTACTTATAGGAAGCCTCTACACTTCATCCATTTGAAGCCTTGAATGATTCATCCGTCCTTGAGGTTGCCACTACCTTAAATGCAACAAACAAACAAAAAATCCTTCAGCTCAAGAAAAATTTGAAAACACAAAAGGATTGCATCTCTATATAATTCCTAAAGAATGTTGAATAGAAGGACAAACTATATATATAAGAAATTAAGAATAATATGTAAACTATGAGAGATGAGCTCTCTTCAAAATTCGAAAGAGTCACCAGGATTGTTGGCAATCACAAAACAAAATAAATGAACAGAGCATTGCAAACTCAGAAAAATGAAATAAATGATGAATTTGATAAAAGAGAACAACTAGAACGAGACACCCATATTAAATTTATGGAATCTACAAAACAAAATCTCTGTGAAGAAATGGAACAAATCAAGGGGGAACATGCTAAATAAAGATCCCAGTTGAAAACAGAGCTAGTTGAATCCAAATGATTTGTTGAGCAACAAAACTATGAGATCATCAGATTGGAATAGGAAAAGGAGAAGTTGGAATATGTCATGGAAGAAAATATGGAGAAGACTTTCGCTTTGGAAGTCATCAAGGCAGAAGAAATATAACTCAATGAGAAACTTATATATGAAAAAAATGAGTGTCTATTTATTCTCAACAATATGCAGGATGAACGAGATGATCAGTTGATATTGGAAGATTCAATAGATGAAATTAAAGACCAGTACCAGAAAGAGAACGATTCCTTTGATAGAATCATCGACTAGAAAGGAGTATACAAGGACCCCCCAACTACATTGCCATCATATTCTATAAAAGAAAAGATAAAATATCAGTTCTTCTTTGTTAAATGGAAGCCTCTGTTGAAATATATTCAGGCCATCCAAGAAACAACAACTAAATAATGAAAAAGGATATGCAATAATTCAGATGATCTCTTTGAAGAGTTTGGAATGCACCTGATTCCACACATTAATGAAGAACCTACCAAAGTTAGAATAGTTGAGTTGGAAGAGCACGGGGAAACTAACAGAGTGAATATTGAAAATTTAAATGAATTAAATAAATGATCGGGCTAGAAGAAAACATGTTGAAACTTGTGAGGCTCATCACTATGACCCAAAAATTTGTTAAGCGTACAACATAAGAATTGAATAAATAATTTTCTACTAAATTTTTTGATGGAGAATTGGATATTGAAAAGATGTAGTCATAAAATTTAAAGAAGATCATGGAAAATTATGCACTCTGGAAGGAATATCATGACATAATGCAAATGAAGAAGAGCTCATGATGGTCCCAACCTTTAGAAATGATTCATATGTATCATTTACTCTATTTTTAAATATTGCTAAGAATATGAATACGAAGAGTCTCTTTTTGTAAATTGCCCTTTACTTATGATTTAGTCTCGGTAATGTAAAGAATGACTTAATATTTATAAAAGAGATGACTGTAAATGAAAGAGGGTTTTTTATTTGGATGGTATTAGGACAATACTATTACTATGTGGTATTTGAACATGAGACTTCTTTTAATATTTTGGTACAAATGTGTATGAATGAGACTATTATGTTTATGCATATTTATTTCTTTGAATGTATGTATTTTAGTTCAATGAATTTTCTCTAGAATAATATTTTGTATATACATTGTTGCCATTATTTTCATAATAAGTGAAACAACAATACGATAAGTTGGTGAATCAATTATTTGTATCTATCCCATTACATTGCTAAATTTATTTATACCTTGCTTATATGAATTAATTTTGTGCAAGTAATATCATGTTTAACTACACTTATTAGAATAGTTTTCTCTTGATCAGGATAGGATAAAAGAAATTAGGAATGCATATTAGAATAATGAGTAGTCATCTTAGTCTAATTTAGTTTCTTAGAATTTTGATTCATATGAGAACATTATGTTCTCATATTCATATTTGGATAGTTTAACAGTGGCAACCAGGACAATATTCTGGTTGAAAACATTATCCCAAACGAGAGTGGGTCTAGTTGGGAACTGCCATTGGGTGTTCTCCCTTAACATATTGAACGGGTATTATGGGCCCATCAACACACCAATATCTTAGAATCCAAAATATAGGTATATATGAGTTCTTCTAGAGAGACGCCCTACATAGTGACGATCAAGCACACCAAAAATCCCCAATACCCACATTGTAGCTTTTGAGATACAACTATTTTACTAGATCTCTAGTTGCATGCAACAGATCAACAAAACCTTAGATTGGTACTCCAACAGGAATATCTCAATTCATATCATTCATTGGGGGGGAATCATTGTAATGGAGGAAAAATATGAAGTTATCTCTTCCCTTCATAGTTTGAATATAAAAGTTGTCAAAGAAGTTAGCAAACTTCAAGGTGAACAAGAGAAATCTAAGATTTATATTCAAAATATGAGTACCTATTTTTTAGGGATTCTACATTCATTGGGAGTCTAATGGAGGAGCATAAAGCTAAAGTTTATACTTGGACCACTCTATTTAATTATATGGAGGAAAAAATCACTCTTCTCAATGAGCATTTTTCAGTTGATTTAAAAGAGAAGGAAGATAGTATTTCTTGTTTGCAGAAAGATCTCCAACAATCTCTTGATTATAATGTCGCTTTTTCATTTTTTACCACTCCTAATCTTACTTCACCTTATTTTGAGTTGAAAACTCATGGTGTTGGGTTAAAATTGATGCATTAGATGGGATATATTGGTGGTGACATTGATAAGAATGGACAAGGGGATTGCACATCCCATTCATCCTATGATGACACCAACAAAAGATAGACTTGGTTTTGTTGGTACCTCATTGACATTACAAATTTATCTAGATATGTCTGTCATTCATACTGATTTTTTTCCATCAAGAGAGTCCATCACGAGAGTCCATCACATTAGATGACTCTTATATTATTGAGTTGCAATATCCACCACCTACACCTCTTATTGATAGATATTTGGAGATTTCATAGCTAGATTAAGCACCATCTTCAAATTTTCCAGTATTAGACTCTTCAACA
>SNQJ01S0038284.1:56668-70927 GCA_010110895.2 Picea sitchensis | reverse complement strand
TGTACAATCAACATTGATTAAAAGAGAATCTAGTAACTCTAACAGAAAATTTTCTTACACAGAGAGCGATTGTTTTATTATACCAGCAAACTCATTTGTCTATCGGTAATCAACTATTTTCAGAGTAAAGAAAATACCCCTAACAAGGAGTCTGGAGACTCCTCCTAGGTATCGTCATAGTACCAAACTTTGGCTTGATGGATAGTATATGTACAGACTTGTAGATTAAAGTTGTTGGAACCTGTTAGTGAAGCAGAAATTTTAACTCTGTTACAAATGTGTTTTCTTAGAACGAAAGTAAGAGGACAAGTATAAACAAGCAGGGAGTTATGAAAAGTTATTCTGAAACTCATAGAAGTAGTTTGAGTATACATATGCCCTCTCGTTTGACATAAATACTACCTTAGGTTGCAGAAGTAGAATATTGCATCCTCAGCGAATGACCCTTTGCATATGATTATTTTTTTGTAAAGAAACTAAACCAGGCATAAATGACAAAATTCATAAACTTTTAATCCAACTCTGTATAATTAACTAAGACATGGACCAGTCAATACCATTCATGACAAGAAATATTATAGTTTCAGACATTCCATTTGCACAGAAGGAAGATAGGGAAAGAGCAAAAATTGGGTACATCTCGGAGTGAAATAAGTAGTCCGTCTAATTAATTTCGAGTTCAACCTGAAATATTACAATTGTAAGATAAGAAGGCTATACACCCAACATATCCTATACTGCCAAGGATCTACGAAGTTAAATATTTAAAGTGAAGCTATAGGAGTGAAAGAACTAACTTCATATTACTCTGATAGCAAGAGAATATAATCGTATTTACTTCTTCAAATGTCAATTTAGAACATAATAAAATCTGATTGAGCCTTTTCAGCCAATCCTTTAGTTTTGAAATCAACCCTCGTTTGGGCTATGGAATTTAACAACCGAAGTATCAAAACATTAAATAACCTCTATCACAGAGAATAAACCCTTGTGACTGAAATTGTCGGGGCATTTGGAGGAGGGCATAATGGAACCTGATTACCTTTCATGTATATGACAGTGGTTGTCCTCCAAGTATCCACACAGCCGAAACCCTGCAAACATTGGGGCAAAACCATTACAACCATTCTACATATAGGAAAGGATTTAATGAAATAGAAAAGTATAACTAGAATAACACTTAACTACGGATGGGGAAATCTGACACCTTTTCTGTTGCAACCACAGTGTATCATCCAGACCCAAAGGGGAAGGAGGAGCTCGANTGGAGATTTATACAAGCCACATGATAGGCTTAAATATGAGGTTTAAGTCAATTAGATAAAGGACAAAGAAAATAAAATTATACTGAACCTTTAATCTATCCAATACCATACGAATAATTTATAGAAACATGAAGGAAAAGAACCACGATGAAGAATCCATTTTTATATGTCTTCGCCCTCATTCAGATTATGAGTAAGTGGGCACAAAGAGAATAACCTGAGTTTTCTTTAGATACAGTTAGGGTCTGAGTATTACCTAATGGATAGTCTGATTATTAACTGTTCGGGGAGACTCTCAATGGGGAAATTGCATACTTAATAACTTGTTGATAAGTTGTGAACCGAGAAAAGTGAAGAAAAACCCTTGTCTTTGTAGATGACAAGAACAGTAATCAACTATCTACTAGTGAGATTTTAGTAACGAAAAATAGGTATACAAGGGGTTGTTACAAAACCCTAGTCAAATAAACCCTGACCATAACTCCGATGAAGCACCATGGAGAACTTCACGAAGAGTAAATTCAAGAACGATTTCAGGGGAGATCATACGAGCCATGGACAAGTCATCATTCACGTGAAACGCTTGGGGAAAATCACGAGAACAATAAATCAAGCAGAGTAAAGGATCTTGTTGAATGACTGAGTATTGAATATGCAAGCAAGACTATCACTTACCGAGAGTAGAAATAGTTGGGAAGTGCTCCATACTACCGAACCCCTTCCAGGTAAAAGTCATGAACAATGCAAAGAAAACACATAACCCTTCCAAACCACATGCACTATTGAGACAATGAATATTGGTCACTACCCTAAACATGAAACGATGCATCTTAAATGCAGTGGGTACAATAGGAAAAGTACATCGTGTGTCCTTAGCATTTTGGTGTACTTAGGTTGGTTGAGGGTATAGGGTTGGCCTCGTTCCTCACCCACCTCCTTTAATGGTTGGTCAGAGAATTTACTCCCAACTATCCAGCACCTCCAGTCTTATTTATGAGAGTCGGTCCGGGTCTTTTCAAGAACCTATGTATCGAATTGATCAACCCTAGTCGTTGCTAGTCCAATTAGAAACAATGGTTAGTTTAGTTAAAACCTGGTAAGCTACAATCTAACTGTCTGATTGGGGTGCATTTCTAGTTAGAAATTTGGTTAGCTTTAAATGTGGGAAAGGATCCTCATCCAACCAAAGAATGGTCGAGGACGCCTTCATAGTCTAGAAAACAAACTATGAAACACTTCAAATAATTCAAGAATAGTTAAACTTTAGGTTTGAACGCCTTTACCTTGTGTACACAGTCATTCTGGGCCTTAGAGTTAGGCTTGCGCGAGTTTAGAGGGAACATGTACTAAATAAGAGAATGAGTTCTTAAGCACTAGACCATGCATGGTTCCCTTGTGTTACAAGTTATTTACACCTTAATCCTTCACAAATGCTAGTATGACTTCACAAAGACGCAAACACTAGTTTATGGCTCTGTAACGTTAGAAAGAAGTTTGAATACATGGGTATCACAACAATTCAATAAGGATGTCGTCTCCTTTTCATAAATCTACTTTACAAAGTTTAGAGCTTATTCCACCATAGAAGAAAAAAAAATTGATGACGAAATTGAGGAATATTACAGGTAGTTAGCCCACTCTTTTTTTAATATTTTTGTTTTATGAAATCCTATCCTATCCTGTGAGATAGGAGAATGTGATTTCAAGTCACTTTAAATATTGTTCATTTTGTAAGTACTAGATCATCTTTGGCTGGGAAAAGATTATAGGCATGTAATTCTCAGAACTATATGGACAAGTGTATCGCATTTTGGCTTTAGACCACTGTGAAATGTTTCCATCTATGTTTTGACTTTTATATTATGAAATATTGACATGTTATGCAACTTTTGCCTCTTTAGCATATGATATTCCATTTCATTGAATGCTTCAAAATCTTGTCTATAATTTGCTATTCCATACTCTATGACTGTGATTGTTATATCAATTATAATATCATGTTTTATGCTTGATGTTTAATTGATGGATAAAATGAACGCTTCACATAAATATTTTTCTTACTGTAATCATTCATAATTATAAGATCCTTGGATCATATGTGTCTACTATTATGTTCTTATATCCTAGCTGTAAATAGACATCTTGAATTTATTCAGGAGACATTAGTACGAGCCTGCTGCAGATTTCTTTCACATGCGAGACAATTGAAGTTGTGGATCGTACAGAGGCATAGACACATTGAGAAACTAGTAACAGGTTAGATTTGTTTGTTTCTAATTTTTGTTATTTTATGTATTAGCAAAATAGGACAAATCTAGATCGGCTTTGATCATCACTCTATCTTTGTTTCAAATCATGTTTTATTTATGATTTTTAGATATGTGATTACAATACATAAATAAAAAAATATGTGTTTTCTTTATCTACTNGGATTTTCAAAGAGGTTTCTCAGCAAATGTTTTGGCAATGAAGGGATATGAGTTGGCCTGATGCCAGGTAAGCATGTGTGGTGCAATTTAGGGTTATAAAAAAAATGCATCCCATGTCTTTGGATGGCCATTGAGTACTATATTTACAAGTTCCTTCTCTGAAATGATTTCTTCAATAGCTTGTAGTTGATCTCTTAATTGAGATATTCTCACAATGTATGATGTTATGTTATCATCATCATTCATTTTCATGTCAAGGAGCTCATTCTTCAGACTTATTACTTGTCCAATGTTTCTGACTGAGAAGAGGTTTGTTAGGGCATCGTACATATTTTTAGATGAGTCAAGATGAGGGATGTAGGGTATCAAGTGGTCTTTTATAGATTCCACTATGATACTCATGGAATTGATGCCATTGTCCTTGAACTCCTCGATAATTCCAACGTTCTGAGGTTCCTTCTCTTTTCCTTCTTCAAACTGTGGTTCCACGATCTTTCCTTTCACGATATCCAACACTTTATTCTTGGCAAGGATGAGTTCAATCCTTGTCTTCCATGATCTGAAGTTAGAAGCCCCTTCTAACTTGTTTTCTGACTTCATAGAGTAAGTCATGACTTCTTTGACTTGGTCAACCTTTGAGTTTGACCAAAAACTCAAAATTAACGTCTGAGCTTGCTGAGAGTACCAGGAGGTGCGTTAGGTTAAGGTGCATTAGGCTATATAGAATTTAGGTCAATATCTTCAGTTAAGATGCCTCAACAAGAGCTTTGACTGCAACTGCAACTATAACTAAGCAAATACTCCCAATCTATCTTCCAGTAGTTATATTGTTCGAAGATAGTGTGGGCCCATAACCTGTTATAAATAATAGGTGTGCTCGTTTAACCATACACAATATAACAATATTGTCACCCAACCATAGACCGAAGCCACCCCCGAGCACCTTAACCTTGACAGAGAATAATTCTGGAAGCAAACCCTAGGCCTAATATCCAATCAAGTCAGTGTATCACTCTCCATAGTTAGTGTACCAAGAAGAAATTCCAAACCATAACCAAGAGAGAGTCCAAGATTGAAACTGAAAATACAAGTTGCAGTAGTTGCAGTTGCAGCTACTCTCCAGACTTGTGCACAACTAAATTTATGCAGTTGTGAGCTATGTGTGTCAAATGAGCTCTGGCGTCCTATATTTATACTAACCCTCCTTAGCTATCTAGATCGAATTCTCATTCTGGAGGCTCAAAACTCAATATTAAATATTTCATTTAGCTGAATTGTCTTCTAGGGTTATGCTCAATGCTTTAGGGTTTTTCTTGCTTCCTGGAATATTCTATTCTTATCAGGATTAAACATGTAGGTTAATACCTCTGCAGTTACCATAATATCAATAATTGTCACATGTACTCCGTAGGATTGGCACATTGCTTCTCTCTCTCGCAAGATTTGTGTGATTTTTGTTTTAGCTAGGTTTACTGTGAAAACTTCACTGTTGGAAAATTTTACATTATTAGAGTCTTAACCTTGGCCACAAGATTTTGATTGCTTATATCTTGCATATTTAAATTGTATACTTTGTTTTCTTATTGATATGATTTGAATACCTTCCTGATTTGTTGGTCTGTTTTTCTTTTACATCTCTTGTTTTCTTTTCTCTTTATCAAAAAATAAGGAAAAAATATTATTTCATGTCATGCATGTTTGAGTTAGAGATTACAGTTTATATTCATTCACTTGGGAATTTGTGATATTTTATCAAGAGATTATGAGGTTTTTGATTTTCGATTTAAAAATAAAACATAAAAAGTGAAAGTTCTTCCTTTCCTCTACATAGCATTGATCGAAAATGAAAATTTCATATTTTTTGTATGTATTTTCATATCTTTTGGACTTGAAAATTGTCACAAAAAACATCTAATTTTATTACACTACCTTTGCATAAAAAATAGCATTAAAAAGAATCAACTTTTAATCTAAAAATTATAAGACTTTTATTTTTACAACAAACCAGCATAGAGTAGGATTTAGGGCCTTGGTGCAGGGTTGGACACTTAATTCTCCAAGGACACAAGACCACACTTAGAAGTCATTAATGCGTGTAAAATCTATTTTTGCAACAACTATGCCACAAATATCCCCTAACGCATGACTAAATCAATAGGTCGCATTAGGGAAAGTAGAGTGATATCCCCTCTCCACATGTCTTGGTGTCAAGGATAATTTTAAGGATGTAAAGTTAACTTATTATGTAGAAACCTTGGAAAATATTACCAGTCCTTAATATAATAACTATAAAATGTTTGGTGATATTTTTGTAAAACTATTCAACTTTATAAGATTATATATATATTCTATCAAATTTCTGTTATTTTAAAGGTAAAATAATTTTATTCTATAAAACTTGAGCAAATCACTCTTAATAAAAATGGAAATTGGGAAATCATTTTTTTAGAAAAAAACATGGAAAATTATCCCATGGGCGATATATAGCCTCTAAAATTTTCCCTACTTGGTGTTTGTTAGACTACTTGGACTACTACACTTACTAGGTTTTTAGAAGTTACATGCCTTCCTGATAGGTAACACTTCTTGAGACTTAGGGATTAGCTACCCTTCCCATGCATGTGGTCTGAGCTATAACTATTCACCTGACCATTATGTTTTGAAGTGGTAACCTTAGTGGCTTGTCTTAGGTACATACATGGATGAATACAAGTGGGAAGTGCTTGTGGTACCTGTGATAGATATCAAACCTATGCTTTAGTCCCTTGAAGGGTGCCTATACTCATGAAGGTACTTTCAAAGATAAGGGTTTTCATGTTAGGGTTACTATAACTTTTCCTCACACTTTCACTAGCCTACATTTTTGGGACTTGATTTATCTCGAAGAGTTTTGTTTTGAAAGGCCCCTTTTATCCATTGGTTTTTGTTTTATTGGCTTATATTTTCTATGGGTGTTCTTTGTGGTGAATTTTATGTCTAGTTGGCCATAGGTTATTGTTGTATTATTGCTTAAAAAACCATTCTACTGTGGGATGGGTACCCACATATATATGTTTTTGACATTTAGTCATTCAATATAGGGGATGTTGTCACTAACATCCTTTCCTTCCATGACTACACCTAATTTTAGTACACCCATTGCATCATCACAAGTTCCCACACCTATTTTTAGTGGGGGCCAAGGCCTTGGTATTACTATAAAAAGTGGACTCCCATCTATTTTTTGTTAACACTATAGGTATCCCGATGATACCAAATGGAGGTTTTCCTTTTGTTTGGAATATTAACCCTGGTTTTGGTCCTACCCCTAGTGTTTTTTATAATTCTGGGGCCACCAATGTAACCGAGAGAAGTTATCCATGGGGGATCATTTCTACCATATCCTACCAATACATACTTTTCATATGATTCCAGTCATGTGCCAAATTGTTTTATATGAATTCCAAAAAAGAGACCCTTCCCAAAGTGTACTCTTGTGCTTTTCCTTCTTTTGGAAACATTGGTTACTTCTTGATGGTCATCTTGAATGTTTATGTCTGGTCTACAGCGCTACCAGTTTGGTTAGTGACCATTCTACATGTTCCAAATACTTTTGAAAAATTAATTTCTAGTGAAATATATTTATCCTCCTTCCTCTTTTGGTGCAAGTTCATATCCTAGTAACTAGGAGTATAAAAGGGATAAAAAGAGGAAGAATAAGAAAAAAGAATAAATGAAAAAGTGATACATCACCAACAATTGTGATTCATGTCAGATTCATATCACTAGTCACTGCTAGTCATACTAGTTATAAGAAACTAGCCATTACAAGTCATGTTGCAGGAGAGAGAAAAATCATTGTAAGTCATGTTGGGGGGAAGCAACCAATCGTTGCAAGTCATGCTGGGAGCATTGATATTGTTGATAATTCTAGACGAGCAATAAATAAGCCTAAGTTCCCTAGTAAAATTTACAAAGGATATTACCTTACTCAGTTATGTCCTCTTATTCCATAGATAAACATAGATTGGTCCATGGTTGAATTCCCTTCCACTCCAAAACCACCCATTCTTCCTTAACAACCTACTCAACCATTGGTTTATGAATTGGTTGCACTGATGCAATATTTTTTTTTATACCACTCCTCTTTCAAAGAGTGATGTGTGTACAAGACATGTTTTCTTCATTTCTTTTTCATAACCTTCTGAAAAAAGGGGGCATCCAACTCACCTTGAGCATGCTCCCTCCAAGTGCTCAGAGTATTTCCTTTGATTGGAATGGTCTTGTTGAGCCTTTCCTTCCTTCTTCTACACCTTTTCAAATAAAGGTTGAATATTATTCAAAAACCATCTAGTGATATATAGTATATGAAGGATCCTCTACAAGAATTTTATCCTCCTTAACTTGTGTTGAGCACTCAAGAACACCCTTAAAATTCTCATTTTTTTAGGTACCACTTTCTATTTTTTTCGCTTGCATTTTTTTGGGGGGTTTCCTTTGGTTCAACATGAGTTGCACTTATACTATTTTTCCAAATTTCTCATTGATTTACACAGTTTGAATTGCATCTACAAATAAATATAATTCCAAAGAAAACCAATGCTACATGTATTTCCAATGAGATCAAAAAAAGAAAAACACTTGGTGGTTCTCTTAGGAAAGAACCTCAAATCCACTACTTAAGGAAAACAAAACATTTGACACCCAATGGGAACTACTCTTAAGTGTCGACGCCTTAATAATGGACATTGGATGAAAAAATATGCATGTCAAAAGGTGTATCACATGTTTGGGAATGTTTAAACTGATCAATATTGGGCGTCTGTGAGTTCAATTCGCGTGTCAAAAGTGTGGCACAGTCTCGAGAATGTTGACATTGATCAACATCAGGAAACGACCATAAAGGATACCAACTCCCCGAGGGGAAATCATTTTCTTTCTCGTAAGTTTACCAACGTCGATTAACATCATGTTTCATCAAGGTCAATTAATAAAACACTTATCAATGATTCAAAAAAATGAATGTCAATGCTCGAGTAACACTAGAAATTGGAACTCGGGAGTGACCATAGGGAAACATGCAGACCATGAGAAAACACTAAACCTATCTTCAGACACACATCCTACTTCTGACCAATTCCCCATTTGACAACTTATGATAAACAATATGAACCGTCCATTCGGTCTTTCCGAGGATCCCTGAATTCATCAAGACCATCTATCTCAGAACCCTCCACCCGCACGCATCCATATGTTTTGGGCTTACTAAAAGTTGCCATGTCTGCCCTAGGTCAAATCACATGTGGAAAAAAATAATGTCTCCTATCATTTAAATTGGATCAACTATTTAGACATGCATTTGTTTTAAAACTTCAAGCAACTTGAATGACCAACCCTTGATTGCAGACTGTCGCACACCAATCCACAGTCATGTAAATCTTCCAATAAAAAACTCCAACATTATTTCGTGTTGTTGGTCTAACTATCACTTTTATTACAAGATATTTCATAGGCAATGAATGGAATTAATGAATAT
The DNA here is from genome assembly GCA_010110895.2 of Picea sitchensis. Taxonomy (NCBI): domain Eukaryota; kingdom Viridiplantae; phylum Streptophyta; class Pinopsida; order Pinales; family Pinaceae; genus Picea; species Picea sitchensis. The sequence continues at coordinate 61,718 of SNQJ01S0038284.1, read as the reverse complement.
CTCCCATAGATCCATTGTAACAAAAAAATGATGATTGTGGAGGTGAGGGATAACTATTATTTATTCGAATACATTTGGATGATATCATGTTTTAATAGAAATGTTTATATTTATTCATTAACTGACAGTTGATCTTGTATTTCTAAGAAACTAAAGTTGTGTTGTGTTATCACAAATATGTAACTGGTGAGTACTGGACTTGGGAAGAAATGCGACACACATGTATTTATCGTAGTTTGTTTGAAACTTATCGTAGGGGAGATAATGAGATGATTTTTTATATATTGTAGAGAAAAAATGCTGCCAAGATGGCCAATAAACCACAGGTCAACCAAGACCCCAAAAGGAGGAAATGAGAAAGTTGGAGAGGTGTCGAGTTTGGCAGTGAAAAGGCTAGATTTTTCCCCCAAGGCAGAGTCCATGATCAAAATGTCGCAAAATAAGCCTCCAAGTCAAACCCCATTTTTCAAAGACATGGATAATGGTATGGATTCCAAGGTGATTATTCCTTCCTAGATGGACATGTATACAAAAATTCATTATGAGGATTTTCTATAATTCATGCCTCAGAGTGAACCGAAGGTTAGTGGATTAGTTGACTAGGTTTTCTAGGACATCAAGCAGTCTCCATTGTATCTGGTAGAAACCAAGACACCCATATTTCCATGTGTTGAGATTTTGGAGTGGATCATCCATCATGTTGATCCAGACAAATTTTAACATACCGAGCCATCCACAGGCCAGGCACGCTACTTCAAGCGTGCTTCTAGGCTAATTTTGAATTATGATCAAATTTTAATGAATAAATATTCATGAAATATTCACATGTATAGTTAAATATTCATGCTACAACATAAATAAATGAGACATATGTCATGCACAACAATAACCAACAAGCATTCATATTATAGATATAAATTCCATAGATAAATAAATACATAGGTAAATAAAACCATGACATAGAGCACTTATCTTTCATGAAACTAATCACCAACTGGTTGCAGACCAAGGATGTTCCACCCAACCATAGAAATTGTTGTTCCAAGCCTCAACAACAATGTCACCCCCGAGCCAGGGCTACGAATCCATAAGGATGGTTCCAAAGTGTCACTCGGCTTCCCAAACCAGTCAGAACTCAATCTCTCATAGGATTTTCAGCATCCACAAGAACCCAAAGTAAATCAACTCTCTTCTACCTAGCCTACACAACCCAAGAGAATGGACCCCCTTCTCTGCCACGTAGTCCCTCGGGTTGTCCATCTCCTTTTAGGGCTCCAGTGCATCTGGTCAAGAATATCCATGCTAGGACTCTCAAGATTCACAGTTGTGAGAAAATATGAACACAGACTAAAGAATCTCAGACATGCAGGCATTAATTCATGGCTAGAATACACTAGTAGTATTTACAGCCAACAAAACCATGGATCCTCTCCAACAATTCCTTTCCCTTTCCCAAGCCAAAAAATGAATGAGGAAAGATGAGTGGGTGAAAGAATGGGTGGAGAGAGAACAAAATTAAAGGTGTGAACAATGAACAATGAGTGAGTCAGTGTAAAAGAACCAACCCCCATGACAAAACAAACATGGGTTTATGTATTTCTTAGAATTAACAAACCACATGGCCTCCCCCCCAACAAGGTCATGTAGTTGTTATTCTCCATTAAAAAAAATGGGTAAATAAAATATAAAATAAATACTTATCCCCTCAATCCCCCTCTCTTGTGGATCATAGCCCCCTATAACTTTTGTCCTTGTTTGTCTAGCCGCCAATGATGTATTTATTATTAATAATGATAAAAAAAATTACATTTCATAGGCACATTGGCCTCTTTTAATTGTCTGGGCAATCTGGGCTTTCATTAACAAAACACATTATCTAATACGGGGCTCAAAATGAAGGTATCACATTTCCCTCCCCCTTATTTTGGCACTATCCTTAGTGCATATACAAAACAAAAATAAAAATTTCGAAATTTATTCAAAACGTTGTGGGTACTATAACCGCATGGCATCTTCATGATCCCAAGTAGCATCCTCATGACCATAGTAGTACCAATATATTTTTACCAACTCCATGAATCGATTATGAAGCATTTCGACTTTTCTGTCCAATATTTGCATTGGTTGGACTTGAAATCCTTCCTCTGTCTCTACCTCAATCATATGGAAATCAATATCATGGTTAGGGTCATGTACATATTTGTTTAGCAAAGAGAGATGAAATAGGTGATGTACATTCATGGAAGCAATAAATGTAGGCAAGTATGCAACTGGCCCTATTTTGTCCAATATCTCAAATGGACCACATAATTTGGCTACTACCTTTGTAAAACTAACCAAATTCGAAGAAATGTTTTTGGGATTCACTTTTAAAATCACATGCTCCCCCACTTTAAATTCTCTAGTTGTCCTATTCTTATCAGCATAATTTTTTTTGTCTATCTTGAGCTGCCTTCAAATTTTTCTTAATTCTAACCATCTAGTCTTCCATATCCTTGAGAAATTATAACCCAAGTTCCACTCTCTCTATTAGGTTGTCCCAAATCATTGAAGTATTGCATTTCCTACCATACAATGCTTCAAATGGGCTCATTTGCAATGAAGCTTGATACCCATTATTATAGGAAAACTCAACCAAGTGCAAGTAATGTTCCCACTTAGATGGCTTATCCATCACATACATTCTCAACATGTATTCAATTACTTGGTTGACTCTCTCTATCTTCCCATCTGACTCTGGATGGTATGTTGTGCTAAAGTTCATATATGTACCAAATCCTTTAAACAATCCCCTCAAAAAATTTGAAGTAAACTTTATATCTTTGTCTGAGACAATTGCCTTAGGAATCCCATGTAACCTACCAATCTCCTTCATGTCAATTTCTGTAATATTAGTTGATGTATGAGTCATTTTTACAGGAAAAAAATGAGTAGACTTTGTCAATTTATCAACGATGATGATGATTGAATCATGTTGTCTTGTTTTCCTAGGAAATTTTGTTATAAAATTAATGGTTACCACTTCCCAATTCTTCTCTGAAATTGATAATGGTTGTAGAAAACGCGTTGGGTTCCTATGCTCAGCCTTCACTCTCGGACATTCCATACAAATGGAAATGTAATCAAAAACATCTATTTTCATTCCTAGCCAAAAGAATTGGCTTCTTACTATTGCAATTTTTTTCCGGTAACCGGGATGTCTGGCATATGGAACATTATGAATTTCTTTGAATACCAAATTCCTAATCTCTTCAAAACTAGGAACATAAATTCTATTTTTATACATAAGTAATCCATGTTCTTGTTGGCGTGTTTTTAGACAGAGGCAGAGTATGCATGTTTGTCATTGATGGCAAAGATCAGCATGATCAGATGGCGAAGATCAACACGATTATTAGTGTAGCGATAATGGCAATATCAATAGTGTAAGATGAGAAGGAGGAAAACAGTCAAAGCACGACAAAGGTCTCATTTCGTAGTTTTGCAGATCGGGAAATCCAAAGGAAAGAGGTTCAAACTCGTGATATGAAAAATTGCGATAACAATCCTAACCGTTGGAGTCATAGGACACGTGGAAAGCGATTGGAATGTTGCTGACTTGCACATTGGAGGAGTCAACGAAGCATTGTGTGGGAACTCACGATATGCGATATCATGAAAAGATCTGGATCGTCGAATCATTGAGATCGTGGACCGTTGATCAAGCATGATGAAGGCCCGTGAAGTTGCGAAATCGCAATAAGATCTTGACCGTTGATCCAAGAGGGACATGTGGCGAGGGATTAACGTTTCCCTGACTGGAAGTTCAAAGGAGTGAAGTGCTCATTTGATTAGCAAGTGGTCATATCTCGTGGTCGCATTGTTGAGAGATGGAGAGCAGAGCTAGAGAATCCAAGCTCTATTTCAGAGTTCGTGACATGGAGAGTTGAGAGGACTCATCACCGAATACCCGAGACGTGAAAGTGTGAAATGCATTTTCGAATAAGGTTGTGGTCACAACTAGTGGTTACATCTGCAGAAGATGGAGGAAGAAGCTAGTGGTGTTAAGCTCCATCTCAAAGTCTCAGTGATCGCTACTTGAAGTATCGAGATCCTTCATCACAGGAATCATGATATGCGAGATCGTGATGAGATCTACACCGTTGGATCATTGGAGATCTCGACGATTGATTAGGCTTGATAATGTTCATAAGTTCATGAAATATGAAGCGCCTTTTGGTGCAGCCTATCGTCACCACCGGTGGTAACATGAGGGGAAGAAGCTAGCGGTGCTAATATCCATCTCGGAGTTTTGGTGATCACGACTTGGAGTGTCGAGACCCTTCATCATAGGAATGTCGATATGCGAAATCACAAAATTCAAATTCTGTTTAGCGCTCGGTCATAGCTAGTGGGCATATGGAAAAAATACGAAATCCTGTGGATTTAATCCAACGATACTGGTTAATTGGAAACTTGATCAAAGGGTTATTGTTTCACCTCACAGGTAATCGATCAGTTACGATTCAGTTAGCAGAACTGAATCATGATTCTTGGACGGTTGGCGATTTAGTTGATGATGTGTTTTCTTGGAGATTCAAGGTGTAATTGAATAGGTGGTATAGGATAAAATGGAGACACAATGACTGTGGAAGGTTGGTTGTTCTGAATGAAAAATGAGTTGAACTGTAAGATAGGGAAAATTACAGTATGCGCAGTGTGAGACCAAGAGTATGGGCAGTGTAAGATAAAACTCAGAGATGAGTAACAGAAGAGGCGTAATTCATAGAATCAAAATAATATGTACATCATAAAGCACAGTAGAAGAAAAGAACAGAGATTCATAACTGAGAGAGTAAAAGAAGGCTAAGGTGCACTTGTAGAGAAAAGCAGAAGATCAGAAAGCACAAGAAGATGTAGGCAGAGAGACACTGATACTAGGATGGTTGGGTGGTGCTAGGGATGATTGTGGTCCTTTGATATTCAAGTTGGTGCTTTAATATTGGGAGTTGTAGCTTCCATCTAGTTGTGGCTAGAAAACAGGGTGGCAGGGTGGTGCTTGGGAAAACAC
>SNQJ01S0038284.1:42311-56658 GCA_010110895.2 Picea sitchensis | reverse complement strand
TTGACTAGTGGAAGACCACTCATGCACCCATTTCCTATATCTTAGGGCATGAGGGCACACTTCTTTTTCATGAATGTGTTATTTTTGGTCTTCACACTTATCACTAAGTTAAACTATTTCCTCTTAAATAGTTAACTAATACTAGATACAAATTGACTCTCCTTACAGTGAGTTAGTGTTAATATCTCCTTTACATCACTCCTATGGTGCATGGTGCATGTACTTCATGATATTGGTGTTATAAATAATAGGTGTGCTCGTTTAACCATAGAAAATATAGCAATATTGTCACCCAACCATAGGCCGAAGCCACCCCCAAGCATCTTAACCTTGATAGAGAATAATTATGGTAGAAAACCCTAGGCCTAATACCCAATCAAGGTAACATATAACTCTCTAGAGTTATCATACCAAGAAGAAAATCCAAACCATAACCAAGAGAGAGTCCAAGATTGAAACTGAAAATACAAGTTGTAGTAGTTGCAGCTGCAGCTACTCTTAAGACTTGCGCACAACCAAATTTCTATAGTTGTGAGTTGTGTGTCAAATGAGCTCGGATGTCCTATATTTATACTGATCCTCCTTATATGTTTGGGCCGACTTCTCATTCTAGAGGCTAAAAACTCAATATTAAATATTTCTTTTAGCCGAATTGTCTTCTAGGGTTATGTCCAATGCTTTAGGGTTTCTTCTTGCTTCCTAAAATATTCTATTCTTGTCAGGGTTACATGTGGAGGTTAATACCTCCCACAACTACCATAATATCAACACTCCCTCCTAGCTAGGGAGGTATTGAAAGCAATGGTCTTAAGCACAAACATGTCATTCAACCGGTAGCATCATCATATCCATACAGGCTATCTCATGATTAGATCACGATCACCATCATCACTATCAGTATCATTTGATAGTATCAACTACATCATCTCTTGAAGCCATACTCCATATGAGTAATCAGGCATTATGTTGAATAAGTCACTCACTCCACAAAGTGATACAAGAACCATTCTTATAATCCAGGCATATGTCCTAGAAGAATAATTATTCCAACAGATGTTGGAAGCCATTCCATGGGCTACAAGGACTATTCTTCTAATGCATACATATGTCCTAGAAGAATAAATGTCCTAGACCATTTTCCTTCTGGAGAATGTCTATCCATCATTACATTGACCATTTATCTAGTTTATAATCATTTTCAGCACTATTGATAGTCTACATGGAAATCAAAACAATGTCATTCAATAGAACACAACTGTGTCTATCCATAGTGGTACATAACTACTATCCAACGGTACACAAACACCCCAAGTAGCACATGGATACTTAATCAGTGACACATAGTCACAACCAGTGGAACACATCCACCACAGTAGCATACATCTATTGTCCAGAGACATGCATTCTCCATAGCAATCATATCATCTGATATCAACCTACATAAAACAATATAATGATATAAACTGAGTCATCTAGGCCATTCTTCCACTCACATCTGTGATATCTGGAAGAGCATATTCCCTCAGAATATAAAATATCAACCAAGGGATATTTGGACTATTCTTCTCATACATAGAAGAATAAGTGTCCATGATTTATGAGGCTGGACCATTCACCTAACTGGGCCAATTCCTTTGGCACTATTCATAGTGCAACCTGGAGAGAATGAATCTTCCCTAGGGAAGTATTGTACCTAATTGATGAACCTAGACCATTCACCTAAATGGGCCATTCCTATGGCACTAATAATAATGAAACCTGGAGTGAATGAGTATGCCCTAGGGAATGACTTTCTGGACCATTTCCTATTAGAAATGACTATCCTACACCAACCTCCAAAACATACCATTCTTCAAAACTGCTCACAACCATGAACTTCAAAAGAATGATTGTTCGACGAGGCATACTATTCTACTTGGCCACTACTCAGAGTGACTACCAAGATGAATGAATTTCCTAGAACATGTTGATACTGAGAGGGGGGTGAATCAGTATCAAGTAGAATTTAAAAACATTTTCAACTTATACTTAAACCATTCAATTTTATCCAATGAGCAATGAACAATAGTATAAGGGTTACATCAATACACCATAATACACCATGCACAATATATGAGAAATAATCAATAGTTATTGGTCAAGGGAGGTAATGACTTCTAAAGGTAGCTACAACTTCCAAATATAAAGGGAGGGATAAACCTCCAAAAGGAAGATACAATCCTCCAATATCAAGAGAGGGTCTACCTCTCCATCCTTTCCCCTTCCTTCCACCCAATAACATATTAGAGATAATAAAATGTTACATTAAATCATCACCATCAACCAACCATCACATAGAGACTGATAATGATTCCTGAGACTTCTTCAACTTCTGTAATTCTTCAATTCTTGGAATAATCTGATCCTATAGATAATATTAAACAATGTATTCTTTGAAACTCCTCCAAGTTTCACTCCTTTAATCCTCCCCAAAAAGAAGTTATAGAAAGAATGGTAGACTTTACTCAATTCTGATTTATTCAAGAGAGCTAACTTGTATAGAATGCCCCGCGCTCAATATTTAACATCCAACTCTGAAACTCTCACAAAATAAACTACAGTTCGTACTATTTTCAATGAAATTTGTCCCACTTAATTTGGATTAACTATGAAGAGGTTATGACTGTTTTACCCCGAACATCTGTTTATTGACTAGCTTCAGGACTGGTCAAAAACCCCATCTTCCACATAGTGTATCTCCATAATTATAGTGAATCAAGATCTAAAATGTTTACCACAGGTACCTTGATATGTCTTATCAATACCATAGTAATTTCACCATTTCATTCATTCTATAAAAAAGGTTATAGCAAAAATGGTAAGATGACCTAAAAATAACATACCTTAGAACACATCACCAAAACACTTCATCCTCCCTTGAAATCTGACCTTCTTTATTTCTGATTTCCTTTGAAATTTGACTTGTGTATCAAATGAATGTATAATGATATTTATTTATACCATTATGTCACTTAATTTTAACATTAGGGCCGACCTAAAAATTTCTTATTTTGTAATTCTTTTCTTTAATTATCTTCAGGGCCTACATGTACTTCCTTCTTCAATTCACATTGTCATATTCAAAAGTTCATTTCTCGTCACCCATGAGGATCCACGTGATATGACACATACCAACAGAAACAACATGATGTATACTATCCATCCATGGGTGCTGTATCTCCATGTGCATTGTCCTTCATGTCCAAATACCTTCATCAATCTTGTGGTCTGAAACCCATGACTAGGGTTGACATCAATGACAACAACCAATCTTCCAACAGAACATTCCCCCACACTGGATGCAAAGGGGAATCAATTTCTATGGTACATCAACAATATATCAGATCATTTTCATTGCAAAAATGATTGTCTGATATGGACCATTTTCTGAATTGGAAAATGTCTGTCGTCATAAATCTCAAACCACTTTCCAAACTGGAAAGGAACTACTCATCCTGGACCATTTTTCGAACTGAAAATTGATTGTCCATAAATCAATAACACATTAGTGCTCCCTCCCAACCTGATATTAATCTCTTCCTTTTTCAATAAGGAATTCATCTCCACGAGCCCCAACTTGTTTCTTAAGTACACAAACTTTTCATCTTGGACATAGGCTTTACCAAAATATCTTCTATATACTCATATGTGGATATATATTTGGAGAACCACTTCTCTTTATTGGACTTCATCATGGAGAATATAATTCTTGATCTCAATGTACTTTGGTGTATCATGGAACACTAGTTTTCTCTTAAGGCTTCATATAGATATGATCATTACAATATATCATGGTAGAATTCAACACTTATGTTTCCTATTCGCTCACGATATTGTGGCAAGAATCAAACTGAAACTTGTGTTTCTTTGTCATCAAGAGATTTTTCCATGGATTAACAATCCATCATCCCAGAATTTTGAGTAACTATTCTGATACATTATCTCTGTCATATAAAGTTTTCACCACTCTTTTGTTGTATATGAGATACTCTACATCAAGTTGTTTGAATCCATACAAGTTCTTTTTATATCTGCATACATGGGTCATTTTCTGGTATAAGCTTCTTTCTCACTTGCTTTATTGGGAAGAATAGTATTTTACATGTAAATTCCAATCCATGGATACTACAAGAGGTATATCTGATTTACTGGAACAAGTTGTTGTCATAGTCTTCTCCCTCCTTCTAGAAGAACCTCTGAATATTTCAATGCTTCCATTCATAAGTATTTTTCACATTGTCTTACATACATTGTTCTTTATCATAACTACCATTGCTTCTACTTGATTGGTCCTTAGTGGGTTCAAACCAAACTGGTAGTCTTGTGATTTTCGGTATAATAACTAGTTGTTCTTGCTTTTCGTTCTTTCTTGGAATCTTTCATGTTCTTCCTCATGTCTCTCTTTATCTCTTGGGTCCATGGGTTATTCTATATTCCTTGAAGATTCCAAATTCTTCCTTTCATCATAGAATCATGGATGTAGATGGATAGCCAAGGATACTTTAAGGCTTCTTTTGGAAGAAGACTTCTTCTAGAGTCAAATTGAACACATGTTTATTATCATGGCTGCTACTTTCAATTGGAACATGGAAATATACTTCATAATCCTCAATGGATCATATCATTTAGGATTATATCCCTCCTAATCTGTGTGTCATTAATGAATGCATGATCTTCTTTTGGAATTATATAATCAAATCCCTCCATCTAAGCGAGTCCACACTTTCGTCTGCATCCTTATTGCCTTCTGCAAAGTATCACAAGTCTTTTTCTAATTTCCTCTTGATTGATGACTTCTTTCTTTTTTGAATTCTTCTATGTTTCTTCAAGTTTGATTATGATTTAAGATTATCCTCCAGTTGTTACTTATGTAATAGCTTCCACATGAATCTTTACCAAGGATTGTCTATGTACTTCATCTTTTCATGTGTATTACTTGACTTGTAGTCATCGTGATAACAATCCTTATATTGTTATTCCTCTATAGGTATTGTTTCACTTGAGCACCTCATCTTATAAGAAATAGATATGCAAGATATGTACAAAAACTATGTAAATATGGTATGTACTAGAACTATGAAGAATATTGTTACCTTGACTTAGAAGAAGAAGTTTGTTTTATCCTACTTGGACTTCTTCGAGGGTTCCCTTTCTTCGGCAACTATATTGGTATTCCTCTATAGGTATTGTTTCACTTGAACACCTCATCTTCTAAGAAATAGATATGCAAGATATGTACAAAAACTATGTAAATATGGTATGTACTAGAACTATGAAGAATATTGTTACCTTGACTTAGAAGAAAAAGTTTGTTTTATCCTACTTGGACTTCTTCGAGGGTTCCCTTTTTTCGACAACTGATTATTCGTGTGTTTCCTTCATTTTCTTTAACTCGGGACAATGATTCTTGTAGTGACCATATTTTCGACAGTTGAATCATTGTATTTTTGACATATCTTTTTCTTGATTTGGTTTCTTCCTTGAGTCAAACTTCTTTTTATCCTGAATTTCTTGAACTTTTTTGTGTAGGATTGATCTTCATCTTTCCTTAGGAATTTCTCTTTTGTGTGAATCCTTGATTCTTCTTGTGCACAAAAATTCCAAAGTTCTTAAAATGTGGGATACTCCTTTCTTATGTTCATTCTTGTGGAAAATGCATCCCATGTCTTTGGATGGCCATTGAGTACTATATTTACAAGTTCCTTCTCTGAAATGATTTCTTCAATAGCTTGTAGTTGATCTCTTAATTGAGATATTCTCACAAGGTATGATGTTATGTTATCATCATCATTCATTTTCATGTCACGGAGCTCATTCTTCAGACTTATTACTTGTCCAATGTTTCTGACTGAGAAGAGGCTTGTTAGGGCATCATACATATTTTTAGATGAGTCAAGATGAGAGATGTAGGGTATCAAGTGGTCTTTTACAGATTCCACTATGATACTCATGGAATTGATGCCATTGTCCTTGAACTTCTCCATAATTCCAACGTTCTGAGGTTCCTTCTCTTTTCCTTCTTCAAACTGTGGTTCCACGATCTTTCCTTTCACGATATCCAACACTTTATTCTTGGCAAGGATGAGTTCAACCCTTGTCTTCCATGATCTGAAGTTAGAAGCCCCTTCTAACTTGTTTTCTGACTTCATAGAGTAAGTCATGACTTCTTTGACTTGGTCAACCTTTGAATTTGACCAGAAACTCAAAATTAACGTCTTAGCTTGCTGAGAGTACCAGGAGGTGCGTTAGCTTAAGGTGCACTAGGCTGTATAGAATTTAGGTCAATATCTTCAGTTAAGATGCCTCAACAAGAGCTTTGACTGCAACTACAACTATAACTAAGAAAATACTCCCAATCTATCTTCCAATAGTTAGATTGTTCGAAGATAGTGTGGGCCCATAACCTGTTATAAATAATAGGTGTGCTCATTTAACCATACACAATATAACAATATTGCCACCCAACCATAGACCGAAGCCACCCCCGAGCACCTTAACCTTGATAGAGAATAATTCTTGAAGCAAACCCTAGGCCTAATATCCAATCAAGGTAGTGTATCACTCTCCAGAGTTAGCATACCAAGAAGAAATTCCAAACCATAACCAAGAGAGAGTCCAAGATTGAAACCGAAAATACAAGTTGCAGTAGTTGCAGCTGCAGCTACTCTCCATACTTGCGCACAACTAAATTTATGCAGTTGTGAGCTATGTGTGTCAAATGAGCTCTGGCATCCTGTATTTATACTACCCCTCCTTAGCTATCTATATCGACTTCTCATTCTGGAGGCTCAAAATTCAATATTAAATATTTCATTTAGCTGAATTGTCTTCTAAGGTTATGCTCAATGCTTTAGGGTTTTTCTTGCTTCCTGGAATATTCTATTCTTATCAGGATTAAACATGTACGTTAATACCTCTGCAGTTACCATAATATCAATAATTGTCACATTTACTCTGTAGGATTGGCACATTGCTTCTATCAGACAACATTGCTTCTCTCTCTCACAAGATTTGTGTGATTTTTCTTTTAGCTAGGTTTACTGTGAAAACTTCACTGTTGGAAAATTTTACATTATTAAAGTCTTAACCTTGGCCACAAGATTTTGATTGCTTATATCTTGCATATTTAAATTGTATACTTTGTTTTCTTATTGATATGATTTGAATACCTTCCTGATTTGTTGGTCTATTTTTCTTTTACATCTCTTGTTTTCTTTTGTCTTTATCAAAAAATAAGGAAAAAATATTATTTCATGTCATGCATGTTTGAGTTAGAGATTACAGTTTATATTCATTCACTTGGGAATTTGTGATATTTTATCAAGAGGTTATGAGGTTTTCGATTTCCGATTTAAAAATAAAACATAAAAAGTGAAAGTTCTTCCTTTCCTCTACATAGCATTGATCAAAAATGAAAATTTCATATTTTTTGTATGTATTTTCATATCTTTTGGACTTGAAAATTGTCACAAACAACATCTAATTTTATTACACTACCTTTGCATAAAAAATAGCATTAAAAAGAATCAACTTTTAATCTAAAAATTATAAGACTTTTATTTTTACAACAAAAAAGCATAGAGTAGGATTTAGGGCCTTGGTGCAGGGTTGGACACTTAATTCTCCAAGGACACAAGACCACACTTAGAAGTCATTAATGCGTGTAAAATCTATTTTTGCAACAACTATGCCACAAATATCCCCTAACACATGACTAAATCAATAGGTCACATTAGGGAAAGTAGAGTGATATCCCCTCTCCACATGTCTTGGTGTCAAGGATAATTTTAAGGATGTAAAGTTAACTTATTATGTAGAAACCTTGGAAAATATTACCAGTCCTTAATATAATAACTATAAAATGTTTGGTGATATTTTTGTAAAACTATTCAACTTTATAAGATTATATATATATTCTATCAAATTTCTGTTATTTTAAAGGTAAAATAATTTTATTCTATAAAACTTGAGCAAATCACTCTTAATAAAAATGGAAATTGGGAAATCATTTTTTTAGAAAAAAACATGGAAAATTATCCCATGGGCGATATATAGCCTCTAAAATTTTCCCTACTTGGTGTTTGTTAGACTACTTGGACTACTACACTTACTAGGTTTTTAGAAGTTACATGCCTTCCTGATAGGTAACACTTCTTGAGACTTAGGGATTAGCTACCCTTCCCATGCATGTGGTCTGAGCTATAACTATTCACCTGACCATTATGTTTTGAAGTGGTAACCTTAGTGGCTTGTCTTAGGTACATACATGGATGAATACAAGTGGGAAGTGCTTGTGGTACCTGTGATAGATATCAAACCTATGCTTTAGTCCCTTGAAGGGTGCCTATACTCATGAAGGTACTTTCAAAGATAAGGGTTTTCATGTTAGGGTTACTATAACTTTTCCTCACACTTTCACTAGCCTACATTTTTGGGACTTGATTTATCTCGAAGAGTTTTGTTTTGAAAGGCCCCTTTTATCCATTGGTTTTTGTTTTATTGGCTTATATTTTCTATGGGTGTTCTTTGTGGTGAATTTTATGTCTAGTTGGCCATAGGTTATTGTTGTATTATTGCTTAAAAAACCATTCTACTGTGGGATGGGTACCCACATATATATGTTTTTGACATTTAGTCATTCAATATAGGGGATGTTGTCACTAACATCCTTTCCTTCCATGACTACACCTAATTTTAGTACACCCATTGCATCATCACAAGTTCCCACACCTATTTTTAGTGGGGGCCAAGRCCTTGGTATTACTATAAAAAGTGGACTCCCATCTAKTTTTTGTTAACACTATAGGTATCYCGATGATACCAAATGGAGGTTTTCCTTTTGTTTGGAATATTAACCCTGGTTTTGGTCCTACCCCTAGTGTTTTTTATAATTCTGGGGCCACCAATGTAACCGAGAGAAGTTATCCATGGGGGATCATTTCTACCATATCCTACCAATACATACTTTTCATATGATTCCAGTCATGTGCCAAATTGTTTTATATGAATTCCAAAAAAGAGACCCTTCCCAAAGTGTACTCTTGTGCTTTTCCTTCTTTTGGAAACATTGGTTACTTCTTGATGGTCATCTTGAATGTTTATGTCTGGTCTACAGCGCTACCAGTTTGGTTAGTGACCATTCTACATGTTCCAAATACTTTTGAAAAATTAATTTCTAGTGAAATATATTTATCCTCCTTCCTCTTTTGGTGCAAGTTCATATCCTAGTAACTAGGAGTATAAAAGGGATAAAAAGAGGAAGAATAAGAAAAAAGAATAAATGAAAAAGTGATACATCACCAACAATTGTGATTCATGTCAGATTCATATCACTAGTCACTGCTAGTCATACTAGTTATAAGAAACTAGCCATTACAAGTCATGTTGCAGGAGAGAGAAAAATCATTGTAAGTCATGTTGGGGGGAAGCAACCAATCGTTGCAAGTCATGCTGGGAGCATTGATATTGTTGATAATTCTAGACGAGCAATAAATAAGCCTAAGTTCCCTAGTAAAATTTACAAAGGATATTACCTTACTCAGTTATGTCCTCTTATTCCATAGATAAACATAGATTGGTCCATGGTTGAATTCCCTTCCACTCCAAAACCACCCATTCTTCCTTAACAACCTACTCAACCATTGGTTTATGAATTGGTTGCACTGATGCAATATTTTTTTTGATACCACTCCTCTTTCAGAGAGTAATGTGTGTACAAGACATGTTTTCTTCATTTCTTTTTCATAAACTTCTGAAAAAAGGGGGCATCCAACTCACCTTGAGCATGCTCCCTCCAAGTGCTCAGAGTATTTCCTTTGATTGGAATGGTCTTGTTGAGCCTTTCCTTCCTTCTTCTACACCTTTTCAAATAAAGGTTGAATATTATTCAAAACCCATCTAGTGATATATAGTATATGAAGGATCCTCTACAAGAATTTTATCCTCCTTGACTTGTGTTGAGCACTCAAGAACACCCTTAAAATTCTCATTTTTTTAGGTACCACTTTCTATTTTTGTCGCTTGCATTTTTTTGGGGGGTTTCCTTTGGTTCAACATGAGTTGCACTTATACTATTTTTCCAAATTTCTCATTGATTTACACAGTTTGAATTGCATCTACAAATAAATATAATTCCCAAGAAAACCAATGCTACATGTCTTTCCAATGAGATCAGAAAAAGAAAAACACTTGGTGGTTCTCTTAGGAAAGACCCTCAAATCCACTACTTAAGGAAAATAAAACATCTGACACCCAATGGGAACTACTCTTAAGTGTCGACGCCTTAATATTGGACATTGGATGAAAAAATATGCATGTCAAAAGGTGTATCACATGTTTGGGAATGTTTAAACTGATCAATATTGGGCGTCAGTGAGTTCAATTCGTGTGTCAAAAGTGTGGCACAGTCTCGAGAATGTTGACGTTGATCAACATCGGGAAACGACCATAAAGGATACCAACTCCCCGAGGGGAAATCATTTTCTTTATCGTAAGTTTACCAACGTCGATTAACATCATGTTTCATCAAGGTCAATTAATAAAACACTTATCAATGATTCAAAAAAATAAATGTCAATTCTCGAGTAACACCAGAAATTGGCACTCGGGAGTGAACATAGGGAAACATGCAGACCATGAGAAAACACTAAACCTATCTTCAGACACACATCCTACTTTTGACCAATTCCCCATTTGACAACTTATGATAAACAGTATGAACCGTCCATTCGGTCTTTCTGAGGATCCCTGAATTCATCAAGACCATCTATCTCGGAACCCTCCACCCGCACACATCCATATGTTTTGGGCTTACTAAAAGTTGCCATGTCGGCCCTAGGTCAAATCACATGTGGAAAAAACTAATGTCTCCTATCATTTAAATTGGATCAACTATTTAGACACGCATTTGTTTTAAAACTTCAAGCAACTTGAATGACCAACCCTTGATTGTAGACGGTCGCACACCAATCCACAGTCATGTAAATCTTCCAATAAAAAACTCCGACATTATTTCGTGTTGTTGGTCTAATTATCACTTTTATTACAAGATATGGCATAGGTGATGAATGGAATTAAAGAATATCTCTCATAGATCCATTGTAACAAAAAAATGATGATTGTGGAGGTGAGGGATAACTATTATTTATTCGAATACATATGGATGATATCATGTTTTAATAGAAATGTTTATATTTATTCATTAACTGACAGTTGATCTTGTATTTCTAAGCAACTAAAGTTGTGTTGTGTTATCACAAATATGTAACTGGTGAGTACTGGACTTGGGAAGAAATGTGACACACATGTATTTATCATAGTTTCTTTGAAACTTATGGTAGGGGAGATACTGAGATGGTTTTTTATATATTGTAGAGAAAAAATGCTGCCAAGATGGCCAATAAACCACGGGTCAACCAAGAACCCAAAAGGAGGAAATGAGAAAGTTGGAGAGGTGTCGAGTTTGGCAGTGAAAAGGCTAGAGTTTTCCCCCAAGGCAAAGTCCGTGATCAAAATGTCGCAAAATAAGCCTCCAAGTCAAACCCCATTTTTCAAAGACATGGATAATGGTATGGATTCCAAGGTGATTATGCCTTCCTAGATGGACATGTATAACAAAATTCGTTATGAGGATTTCCTATAATTCACGCCTCAGAGTGAACCAAAGGTTAGTGGATTAGATGACCAGGTTTTCTAGGACATCATGTAGTCTCCATTGTATCTGGTAGCAACCAAGACACCCATATTTCCATGTGTTGAGATTTTGGAGTGGATCATCCATCATGTTGATCCAGACAAATTTTAACATACTGAGCCATCCACAAGCCAGGCACGCTACTTCAAGCATGCTTCTAGACTAATTTTGAATTATGATCAAATTTTAATGAATAAATATGCATGAAATATTCACATGTAGAGTTAAATATTCATGCTACAACATAAAGAAATGAGACATATGTCATGCACAACAATAACCAACAAGCATTCATATTATAGATACAAATTTCATAGATAAATAAATACACAGTGGAAAAAATACACAGGTAAATAAAACCATGACATAGAGCACTTATCTTTCATGAAACTAATCACCAACTGGTTGCAAACCAAGGATGTTCGACCCAACCATAGAAATTGTTATTCCAAGTCTCAACAACAATGTCACCCCTGAACCAGGGCTACGAATCCACAAGGATGGTTCCTAAGTGTCACTCGGCTTCCCAAACCAGTGAACACTCAATCTCTCATAGGAATTTCAGCATCCACAAGAACCCAAAGTAAATCAACTCTCTTCTACCTAGCCTACACAACCCAAGAGAATGGACCCCCTTCTCTGTCACGTAGTCCCTCGGGTTGTCCATCTCCTTTCAGGGCTCCAGTGCATCTGGTCAAGAATATCCATGCTAGGACTCTCAAGATTCACAGTTGTGAGAAAAAATGAACACAGGCTAAAGAATCTCAGACATCCAGGCATTAATTCATGGCTAGAATACACTAGTAGTATTTACAGCCAACAAAACCATCGATCCTCTCCAAAAATTCCTTTCCCTTTCCCAAGCCAAAAAATGAATGAGGAAAGATGAGTGGGTGAAAGAATGAGTGGAGAGAGAACAAAATTAAAGGTGTGAACAATGAACAATGAGTGAGTCAGTGTAGAAGAACTGATCAAAATCTAGACCAGGGGTCAAATTTTAGCTCAAAAATCAACATTCTTGGAATTTCCTCAAAACAAACGAGAGCATATCCCTCATCGTCACGAATCCAACGCAATTCGTTTCGTCTCAAACGGATGTCGGGAGCGAGAGATATCGCGATCTGTCTGAATCGCCAAACAGTAAAAAAAATGGATGTTGACTGTGCAGTCCGTACAGTCCGTATGGATGCTAATGTGGCATGTCCGTACGATGATGTGGAAGAGGCCATACAGATGATGTGGTGTAAATTACACTGACAGGGAAGATGGTGACGTGGCAGTCATCTATTTGCAGATGTGAACGAATCACATTGCGACACATGGCATTTATTGGACAAATGGCGTGGTGCCACGTGGCCCAATCATGGGCTGCCACGTGGCACCATTGAATTGGTTATTGGGTCAAAATTTTATGGAGTCCATGGGTTCTGAACCCTGGAACTCCCCCTTTGGCAGCGCCTTAACAAATTCCGACCAACCAACACGCCATGTTATGGTTCTTAACATTCATATGGTTTTTAATATATTTAAGTTTATATTAATGTTAAGTTGGCAGGGGGTTGGGCCGGGGCTTAGCCCCCGGCCCACGGTTGTATTACATTTCACATGTGACCATTCTATGTATACGGAGGGTGCGTTTTAAACATATGGCACAGTGGCCATGTATTTTATAACCATTGTGTAACGGAGTTGGCGCGCATATTTTTAAATGGTGTTTTAAATATAAACCGTGGTTCTTTTATATTACCACATATGACCACCATTGTATATGGCACGCGTTTTGGGAGTTTATGCAAACGGTTAGCATGGTTTTCTATGGGTGGTTTATGCACCCGATACTTGGCGCTTGGCCATTGGCTCGTTGAACATTAGCCCTTTTCGCTTAAGAGCGCGGTCATATCATGACTCCTATGTGCCCAGGTGCTAGGCGGTTAGGGGCTGGCGCACCCATAACCTTCCTACAGTTTGCACAGTTATTCAGTTGCACGCGTGTGTTGGGTTTAAACACCGATTTAGAGCATGTTCTTGGTTCATGCACACAAGGGTGCATTTTGGCAAACCAGTTTCAACAAGCTTGAAGGAGGAAAATGGAAGGAGGCCTATCTTCCTCATATTTTGGCCGATTGAGGTGTCGTAAAAGCCCAGCTAGGGGTTTTTGGATGTCCTAAATCCATTGGCACTGTTATCAAGGCCATTTGAAGACTTATTTTGCTGGTTTTTCACCATTGAAGTTTCAGCAAGCTCCAGGGAGCTTGAAGCCCTCATTGATGGAGGACATGTTTTGGTGAGCCTATGTTTGTTTTCTGTGATTGAATAATCATTTTTGGCTAATTGTTATGCTCTGAACACATTGGGATAGGTTTAAGAGGCTGTTAGTTTATCTTCTAATTCCTCTGAAGATGAATGTTTTGGTGGTTTTGAAAATCACACAAGAGGTATAGGGTCCAAGTTGTTGTTAAAAATGGGCTATGAAGGTAGAGGTTTGGGAAAGCATGCACAAGGCATTGTTGAGCCTATTGTTGTTGAAGAAAGACCCAAGTATTGTGGTCTTGGATCTGAATGAAGAGATGGAGCAAATTCCAAAGTCAAGGAGACAAGGGGAAAAGTTCCAAGAAC
>SNQJ01S0038283.1:136540-160371 GCA_010110895.2 Picea sitchensis | reverse complement strand
CTGGCGCCCCCCTAAAGCCTACTAGGGAGCGCTACAATGCTCTGATGGCCCTTTTGAGGGAGCGCTACCTATTCTGGGTGGTTGTTAAGCTGTTGAGAAGAATGGGGGAAGCATCTTTTCATTCTTGGAAGGAAGTTGAGCTTGAATCCCTGATCAAACCATTATCCTAGGGCAGATCCTCAACTGAAGGAGGAAAATCCTCACCTTCCCCAAGGATATCTCAAGATTGTTGAGCCTCTCCAAGGCTATATAAGCAATCTTTCTAATGGTGAAAGGAGGAATTGGAAATGGAGAATTACACCAAACTTATGATCTCATAAGTGGTGCTGGAATAGAGCTGATGAAGAAGAATTACTAGCATGAAACCTATGATCTCGTAGGAAACACATAGTCGGCCAAAGGAGAAGTGATCAGTGAAGCTGTTGTCAGCCAGGTTGTGGATCTTTCGAGCAAGGGTTAGATGAAGGGGACTTGACGAAGCTGTCGCATTCACATCTATGATTGTAAGTACTGCTGTCGTTATTCTCATTAATATGACACGCTTGGCCTGTTTCTTTCTAGTTTGTGTATGATGTTACATGAACTTATCATTAATTGGTAGATCTATTTTCAAGCTAATATCGATAGAGTAGGAAGTGGTCGTATCTTGTTTGCCTACAGAACTCAGCGAGGAGCAAAGGATTGGAGTGCAACTCGGAGCGTGGAGGGACAAACGTCGATTAAGAGGTACTTCTGTTATTCTTCCTTCTCATGTATTAGTTTAGATAGATTTGAAAGGAAGTCAGTGTCCACGTTAAGCATTTTTCTGTCTAGGGTTAAGGTCAAGCCTTAGAGGTGATCTACCTGTCCGCAGGGAGATTTTCCTACAACACCCTCCCACCGGCAAGACTTATGAGGTAAATGCGGTTCAATCTACCCTAGCCGGAAAAAACAAATCCAGAAAGGGAAAGGGTAAGAATAAGGAGGACAAAAATACTTCGCAAGCAGAGAAAACCAAAACTCCACCTATTGACGATAGGGATAAGCACAAACCCTGATACCCTTGTCTTATCTGTTGTGATGATCACTACACGAAGGATTGTCCACGACGTGTGGAGGTTACTAAGTTCCTTCAAGGGGCCCCGAAACCACCCACTCTGGTCGTTTTATCCCAACCTTTCCCCTCTCAACAACAGGCCCAATTGGTCATTCATGACCAACCTTCCCCTTCCACTACATCCTATGTATTAATGTGTACTGGCGATTCAAAGAAGAATGACATCGCACTTACCACTCAAGCCAAAGATTATTGTTATAACCCTAAATTGCACCACACATGAATACCTGGCATTAGGCCAACTCATATCCCTTCTTTACCAAAGCACTTCTAAACAACTCTTTGAAAATCCTATTTTATAAAGGCCCACGTGCCCTAATCTATTACTGCACGCGTGTACACGCTGGCTGACCCAAAATAGCCCGTGTGGACCGACAAAAGAACGAAAAAAGGAAAGTTGTCGATGGAACACAAAAGCTATGGGTGAGTTAACTGAAACTCTCGGCCATGCATGGTCGAGGGTTCGTCCAAATACCTAGCTCCTTCTAGGCTATAAAAGAAGGGGTAGGGGTCCCATTTGGAAGGAGGAAAAATATAGAAAAGAAACTCTGCCCATTTACGTATTCCCATTGTCCCAACCCTTTAGCCTTTCCTTGTGCCGAAGGAGATTCAAAGCAAAGAAGTTGGAGGACAGAAGAAGAGGAGCCCAGGATTAGGTTCAAGGAGTAGTGGTCGGTCTCAACTTTTGTAAGTTGACTCATTCAAAGTAATAAAGAAAATGCTTTTCTCGTCCCAATTCATGAACTGTTTATAGTTTGATCAGTATATGTTTGGATTTCTAACCCGTTAGTATATAAGTAGTATGAATGCATAGTTGTTGCTTGTCTTGGATGTAGGTAATCTTTGGAAGGAGTATTGCGAACAAGTAATCAAGCACAACGGAGGATCGACATCAAATGTCGGGAACGAGGTAGGTTGATCTTTCCATGCATTTACTAAGAAAAGGGGATTAAAATCTAGGGATGAAGGTAGAAAGTAGTTTCTCTTCGGTTATATCTTCATGCAAAGTCTGAACTCTATTTGCTAGTCCGTAGGCAGATTTTCCCCACAACAGAATTGGAAACCGTACTGGGGATACTCTCTAGGGTTCTTGGAATTTTATTTAGTTTTTGGGTAGTTTTAAAGACTAGTTTTTCTTGCCTATTTTTTATTTTAGTTTCTATAAGGTCTGGGCTAGCAGAGAGTCTGGTTTCCCATACCAGCTTTCTCTGATTTGCTTGACTGTGTTTGTCGGGACCCACAGAGTTACGCGCGGTCTGCATAAGGTCTGCACGCGTGTGCCCGCGCCCTACTCTCTTACATCCCTCGTGTGAATGCTAGCTGAAGAGGTAGCAGTAGCGTGTAGAGTTCAGAGAAATTCAGAGTTTTTCATCCTCTTCCCTGTCAGAATCACACATTCTCAGGGGGTTTTCTAGAATTCTGTCTGAGTCTTGGTTGCTAGCAGTCCCATCTCAGATTGTTTTTGCCTTATCATTTTTTCCTTACATTATTTTTTTTTCTGTCAAAAAGAGTGTCTAACCCTTCAAGGGATATTGGTTATCAACATTAGTGGTCTCTTCCTGGTTTGGTCTGCCTGTTTTCATTTTTTCTCAGAATTTAGATATACATGCGGCATGTACAAGGTCAGCCCGCATCACGCCCTCTATCTCTATCCAGCATACATTCGCATGCGTTTTGTTTGAGTAACAATCGCATGCTTGTACATAATACTTTTTGTTGAGGGTAAGGCAGTCATCCTTTCCCTTGATAAGAATTATTCCTCTCAGGTGTTTGAATCTCTCTGTGAGCAGTCAATAGCTTAGGATTAATCTTACCTTTAGCCTTCTTTTTCTCAATTAAAAATAAAAGAATTTTTAAGGTTTTTAGACAAGTGTGAGAGTAATTGTTTTTAGAAAAAAATTGCTAGTGTGAGATTTTTGACCTGATTCTTTGCGATCTGCGATTAGGCTAGAGTCGATATTTTTCCTTTCTTTCTTTACTAGCATTTAAATAAATAAATAAAAATCTCTTTTCATTTTCTTGTTTGGTTGAAGAGTGTGTTTATGCATTATTAGCCAGGGAAAAGTCATTTATTTCATAATTTTTTGCAATTCGCTTAGATCATAAGTAGCTCATAGTCGAGTGAAATTCCTTTGAGTTTGCTGTCCAAAATCTTAGAAAATATTTTTTTTGAAAAGTTGTTGAAATTTTGCATTAAGTAAAATTTTTGTTTCCAGTTTTTTTATTCATTCATTTCTTTCATCTTTTTCACATCATTAGTTTCACCTTCATACCCCTTGACGTAAGACAAATCCATAAAATTAATGCTAAATTTAAAATCTACTAGACTTTTATGTTTGTAGGGTTCACCAACTAGTTCGGGATTAGGGCCTTGGATTAGGTTGGAGAGGAAACTCTTCAAGGCCATTTTAAAAACAAACATTGGAGTCTGAGTTAGGGAGTGTCTAAGTCCAATGTTTTGAAATTTATCCGGGACCCTCCTCTAACACAAGGGATAATCACGAGGTCACGGGCGGAAAGGTAGCGGAGATAACCCCTCCAAAGTTGGACCAATCATAGTGGAGAACACATATAGAGGGCTTGTTTTGGGATTCCGTCGTTTGCATTTGCCACGGGGCTTCATGGGTCTCGAATCCATTTGAGGTCCTCAGTTGTCTTCTAGACCATTTTCTCTCGATACCCTTGACAGGTTTCAGGCTCGATACCCTGTTCATTGTGGTCTACCCGATTTTCGACTGTACCCGCCTGGTGACTATTCGTGCGCTGGCAACCTAGTTGCCAATCTTTTTAGGGACATACACAGGTGATTGTGGGGATATACCATAGTACCTAGGATAGACATCGAGCCACGCTTTGTAGAGTATACCCGGAGGGTGTTTCCGTGTTCGAGTTGCACTTGCACCGGTAAGTTGCTCTAGTGTTGGTTGTTGTAACTATTCTTCCAATTAATTTAGTGTTTGTCTATCTTATCTTCTAGGAACTTTTTTTAGTGTGTGTTACTTTTGAGAATTTAGACTACCTTAGAGTGTCTTGGATATTCTCACACAGTGGAGGATCCCGAGCTCCGCCGATCACGAAGGATTCTTGGCCTGTTGCCGGTTACACTGGAGCCACCCCCGCCACCTTTAAGGAGAAAGCTAGACCAACAAGGGTCTTTTGAAGCAACCGGGTTACAAACCATTGTACCCGACCAACTCCCAGAGGAATCGACCATTTTGGACCTTGAAGCAACTGCTCTTGGCCTGGTTGAAACCCCAACCACTGATTTCTTGGCACCTTTCATTGTACCAATTCAATTTTACGAGCGCCAGACAGTGTTGCACACAACAATGGAAACAAATGTTGTTACTCCTTCTGGGAATTCTTCAATTCCCACCACGTTTGTCACCACAGGTGATATTTCATCTCCTAACCCACCATCGTTGGTCTGAGCCACCATGGTCTCAACTACAACTACTTCACACAGTGGTCCGATCCCATCTCTGGTGGTGGCCACAACCCCTTTCACACCAAGTGCGATAGGCTTTTCGTTCTCATACGAGATGCCTAGTTTGGGTACAAGTCCTGTACTTTCCTACTCCACTTTACAGACTTTGGATCTAGGGGCAGGGACCTCTAGCACTCCTCTGTAAGGTCACATGGGGGGCACTCCTGCTCCTTTTAACGCTTTCCCTTACGAAGGAGGTCATATCCCTCCTTTGTCCCCTTCACTCGGTGGCTCGCATCAGCAATCCGTTTGGCAACCTACACACAATAGTTTATTTGGAGCAGGGAGTCAAGGACCACCTTCACATGGTATGTCAGTAGGTTCGACACCGTTTTCTTTGAACGAAACGTTTGGTAACAACTCCTTCTCATCAGTTTCTTTCCCGACTGGGGGAAACCCCATTTTTGGACAATCTACTCCTATGCAGGGTATTATTCCTGCACAGGGGGAAAACCTAGCAGGACCTTGGAATTCAGGGCAAGGATCCGTTCCCTCATCTAGAATGTCGATCTGGGGTAATTCTTTCCACAATCAATGGAACCCCGGACAAACTACTATGCCTATCCCCACGGGACCGACATGGGGTAATCCTTCCCAAATTCCTTCGAATATAATGCATGCCCAACCATCTATGTCCTATTTGGGAAATCAGTCGATGATGTATCCACATATGAAAAATCCTTACGCTAGCCAGGGCCATGGTTTCTACCAGAATCTGGGCCAGCAGCCAAACTTTTCCTGGCAACCTGGTGCCAGTCAAACTCCAGGCCCCTTTTTCCTAGGTTATTAGCAACAACCCAAACTACCATTCCTAGCGACTTTACACTTGCCATATTTGACAAGGTTGTTCAATGACCCTATTTGTCACGATCCGCGTTGGCCTCCTATGCCGATGAAGTTGCCTTCGGACATTCCAAAGTTTGAAGCCAAGCCTAATGAAGATCCAAGAGATCATGTGACTACCTTCCATCTTTGGTGCTCATATAACTCATTAAAAGATGACTCCATACAGTTGTGATTGTTTCAACGTACTCTCATTGGGAGTGTTGCGAAATGGTGCATTGAGCTCGATCGCTCAAGATACTCTTCTTTTGGCGAACTGGCGATGGCTTTCCTGAACCATTTCCAGTTACCTGTGAGATATGACACTAGCACAGAGCTGCTCGCCAATTTCGAATAGACAAAAACAGACCATATCTCTGATCACATCCAAGAATGGAGACACCGGAAGAGTTTAATCAAGGTACCAGTCCCACCAGCATTCCTACTTGAGTGGTTCCTTAAGTCTTTGGTCCCGCAGTTATCCAAAGATGTCACGACATCTGGAGTTTTCTCCGAAGAAGATGCTAACATGAGGGCTCAACAGTTTGAGCTCATCTATTCTCAGTCCAGTTTATTATACAACATCTTGCCAGATGTGCAACGTTCAATACTGGATAAAACTAGACAGAGAGCTGGACCACATGCCAATGGTATTATTGGTTTAGCACAAAAAAATCCCACTGAGCAATTGATGAAGTAGTTGCAGCAGTTATCTATACAACACACAACGGCTAGCCAAACTACTGCTTTGGCTACTCCCCCTACCAAAACGTTGGAAGTACACACAGTGCATTCGACTAACCCAAAGGCCACCCAACAGCCTGAAGGGAAGAATAAACAACGAAAGAAGGGTAAGGGGGATAAAAAAACCCACTGATAATGCTAGCAGGGACAACAGTGAAAAACAGAAGGTGAGGTATCCGTGTAGCTTGTGCGTAGAATACCACCCGACCCATCTATGTCCTCGACTTGCAGAGGCCCAAAAATTTGTCACGCAGCAACAACAGGCAGTGTTGACTAATCCATTTCAACATGGGAAAAATCTAACTCAAGACTCTCCAAGCACGGAAGGGGGTAGCCAAGAAACCCACCCACCTCCGAACAACCCCGTATCCACGAACCTATATATGGTTAGGGGTGATGCTTTCATATCGACTAGAGCACACATCTATAGTAAACCAAGCACTTCTGAGAAGGGTAACGAAGCTAATCTCCCATCTCTTCCTCTACATATTGAGAAGACGTTGGGAGAAATAATGACACGCATTCCAAAAGGTGCATTTAAAAAATATTCTCATAACCCAAATGAAAGGGCCGCCCAGAACTACTCTGTGGTGGAGGATTTATCACAAACCCCTTGTGCGATGTCTACTTTGGAGGTCCTCCAAAGCTTCCCTTCTCAGAGGAAAGCTTTGTTAACCGCTTTGGGCTCTACTGAGACTTGTAATATGGGTACCATCATGTTAGATACAACCGACTTAAAACCTCGTCTACCTTACCACGTAGCGTTTCAGATAGTAGTGGTTTATCCCAAGAAAAAGTTTACATGGAATATCTTCTGTACAGTGGTCTACGAGGGTGCCTCGACATGCGTTATGTCGTTGGCATGTTGGAATTCCATTGGCCAACTCATTTTGTCTCCATCACCTACTCTCCTCACTGCTTTCGACGGTCGTTCGTTCCGACCACATGGCATTGTTCCTTATTTCCCCGTGCAGTTAGGAGGGAAGACCGTGTGTGTCAAAGTAGAGGTAGTCGATGCTCCCCTTGAATATAACCTCTTGTTAGGACGGAGTTGGACTTATGCTATGCAAGTTCTGGTTGCTATAGTTTTCCAGGTCTTGTTGTTTCCACACGAGGGCTGGATAGTGACCATCGATCAATTGTCTTTCTCCAGACCTGACCCAGCTTTGGGGGCATCCACGATCCTGATGATTGATAATTCTCAACCAGGTGTCGTCAACGTAGGAGTTAATTTGTTCCCATCCTTGATGGGTACCTTCAATTACCCACCTCCTCATGGTGATATCAAATTTATATCCAATCACCATAAGGTTGAGATTTTTCAAGTTTCGTCGTTCCGCACGACTTACTTTGAGGATCCATGGATACTTCCTTTCCCATCAGCCACGATGGATGAGACAGGTCACCTAGGCATGTCCATGCCCTTGTCTACCACTGAAGTAGTGTACTCTTTAGTCTAGCAAGATTTAGCTAACATTGATCTGACTCCTGCACAAGATTTAGATCCACTTCTAGAGCCTAGTTGGGCTCAGGGTTCTCTCACTAACATCTATTCGTTAGACTTAGTCTTGCCTTCTGATGAAGCAGTAATCGAAGCAATGACTAGTCTGGACAAACCTTAGGAAGATCTTCATCACATATCTTGTTTTCTCCCAGAGTTAAGCCGAATCGAAGCAGGAGAATTCACCGTAACCATGACGGGAGATCAGTCGTGTCCTATTAATCTCTTAGCTACACATGAAATTTATGCTGAGGGAAATATGGCAACTATCACTGAAACTATACCAATAAACATCTCCCGAAACCCTGGCATCATGGAAAACATCTTCGTCAAAGCAGATTGCTCCCCTGAAGAGATTCAAATCTACACAGATCTTTTCAAAGAATTCCGCGACGTTTTTTCCTAGTCTTATGAGGAAATGCCAAGTATCGATCCAAAAATAGTTGAACATGAAATCACAACGTATCTTGATGCCAACCCTGTCTGACAGAATCTTCATCCAGTTAATCCTAAGAAAGAAACAACCATCAAGATTGAGGTAGAGAAATTGCTAAAGGCAGGTTTTATCTATCCTATCCATTTGACTCAATGGGTGTCAAATCCTGTGCTGGTCAATAAAAAACAAGGCATGATTCGTGTATGTACCGACTTCTATGATTTGAACAAGGCATGTACCAAAGATAATTTTCCAACACCATTCATCGACCAGATCATTGATGAATGTGTTGGTTGTGAAGCCTTTTCTTTCATGGACAGTTTTTCAAGATATAATCAAATCCAAATCAAACCCGAAGACCAACACAAAACGACATTCCTTTGTCCTTGGGGTACATTCGCATATCATAAGATGTCTTTCGGTCTTAAAAATGATGGAGCCACATTCCAGTGGGCCATGTCTTTTGCTTTTCATGATCTCAAGCATATAGTCGAGGCCTATCTAGATGATTTAGCATCACGATCTCACAAGAGAACGGATCATCCCACACACTTTAGACTTATCTTTGAACATTGTCGCTACTTTAGGATTCGCTTGAATCCAAACAAGTGCAGCTTCTGTGTAACATCAGGACGTTTGTTAGGTTTCATCGTATCAACAACAGGGATCATGGTCGATCCTCTCAAGGTGGAGGCAATAATCCAGTTGCCCCCCCCACACACAATCCTTCAACTTCAGAGTCTACAAGGCAAGGAAATTTTTTTACGATGCTTCATCGCCAACTACGTCGAAATTACCAAGGGATTTATGCACTTACTGAAGAAAGACGTTCCTTTTTACTGGGATGATGTCGCTCAGTTCTCTTTCGGTGCATTAAAACATGCCCTCACAACGACCCCTCTGCTACGACCACCTAACTATAAAAAATATTTCTTATTATATCTGGTTGCCACAGAGTTAACCATTGGCATGGTTTTAGTTCAAGAAGATGATTTGTTCTCAGAATACATGATCTATTACCTGAGTCGAGGACTCGTAGGACCGTAACTCAATTATTCTCATATCGAAAAACTTGTGTTGGCAGCAGTTCATGTTATTCAATGGTTCTGTCATTATGTTATGTTTCGCAAGACCACCATAATTGTTGTCGTGAATCCATTCCAATACATGTTGACACGACGGGTAATAGGCGGAAAAATCAGTAGATGGATAGTCATCCTCCAGGAGTTTGACTTAGACTTCATTTCAGCAAAGTCCAAAAATTCATTGGTCTTCGCAGAGCTTATTTCGGAACTTCCGGTTGAGTCAGGTGACGTTGTACCTGAAGAATCACCTATCCAGGGAGATATGTTTTTTATCACATATTCATATCCCTGGTATATAGATATACTTATCTATATCCAGACTTTGAAGTGCCCCACTTCTGCTTCTCATGATGAGCATCGGCGTATACACCATCAGGCTAAGAATTATCTCATACTCGATGATATATTGTATCAGAGAGGTGTAGATTGCATCTTATGTCGATGTCTCACACATGAGGAGGCAGTCACCGTGCTCAACGATTGCCATACCGGGGCTTATGGCGGTCATTTTTCTGGGTTGGCAACAGCCCAAAAGATTCTACGAGCAGGTTACTTCTGGTTGACACTTATCAAAGATTGTATAGAATCGGTCAAGAAGTGCCATTCATGCCAAATCTTCTCTCTAAAGATGAGGGCACATCCTGCTCCTATGTTTCATGTCATCACAGTTGGTCCCTTCACCAAGTGGGGGATTGATTACACTACTTGAAACCCCCCGTCAGCAAGGGGGAACCGCTATATCATCGTAGTTATAGACTACTTCACTAAGTGGGTCGAAGCTATGCCAACCTTTAAAGATTATGGAGAGACGACAACTCTCTTTTTATTCAACCAGATCATAGCGAGGTTTGGCGTCCCGAGAGAGATTGTTACTGACCATGGAAGTCACTTTCAGAACCAAATGATGACCAAATTAACATCAAATCTTGGGTTATGGCAAGAGCATTCATCACCCTACTACCCCCAAGCCAATGGATAGGTGGAAGCTGTAAACAAAACTCTTAAGACTATTCTATAGTGAACTATCAACTCAACCAAGTCAAATTGGAATTTGATGTTATACTCGACATTATGGACTTACCGAACATCTGTTAAGACTGCAACTGATTTTTCAACTTTTCAACTCATTTACGGGTTGGAGGCAGTCTTTCCCATCGAATGTTATATCCCATCTCTAAAATTGGCAGTACAATTATTGCCAGACACTTCTCCACTTGAAGAACGGTTAGTACACCTTAGCAGCTCAATGAGCAGCGTCGTGATGTGGCCCTAGCCAACGAGGCTCACAAACATAAGGTCAAGTGTTAGTATGATAGGTTTGTTCATCCTCAGATTTTCTCTGAAGGCGACCTTGTCTTGGTCTATGACCAAGATAAGGACCCCCTGGGGGCAAGAAAATTCAAACCCATGTGGTTCGGACCCTTCATCATAAAAGAGGTATTTAAAAAGGGCGCTTATCGTCTGGTTAATTTTGAAGGGAATTCTTTGGCGGAGCCTAGAAATGGGCTCTACCTCAAAAAATATTACTCATAGGCAGGTCAGTGTGGGTAACTTTTTGTAACATATGTATAGTCTTTGTACTATTACTTTTTAGTTTCTTTTAAATATTCTGCACGTGTCATTGATGTTATCTTTCGTCAATATGGTAGATGTCAAGTGATTCTGAAGTGTTCGTTGGGTATGTAGATGGTTCTAGTCGGCACACTCAGAGGCCTGCCTCCGCAGCTTGGGTAATATTTACACCTCAGGGCCAGTTGTTATCTTCCGAAGGTATATGCTTAGGTGACACCACGAATAATGTTGCCGAGTATAGTGCAGTTATTGAGTTTCTTCATGACGCCTTGTCATTGGGTATCTCTCATCTCTGAGTCTATCTCGATGCTCAAATGGTTGTGTCTCAGTTAAACATAATATACCATGTTCATGATCCAACCTTACACCGATGATTCCTTAGGGTACGTCTCTTAGAACGAAACTTTGATTATATTACATATTTTCATGTTCCTAGGAGATTAAACCAAATTATAGATACTCTAGCTAAACAAATTTTAGATTGGCATCTTGCACACATATGAAAGAACATTGACATAAACATGTAAATACATTTTTTTCACACGTGATCCATAAGACACAAAAGATCAAAAAAACATATATAATATCATAAAGTAACTAGAGTACATAGATGGATGCAAGCACCTCAAAAATAGGACCAATAACAAGTCACAAGGTTTATGCCCTCAAAAAATATATACAAGTAGTGCTCGTGGCACATAACAAGTCTAAATAGGTTCAGGGCCTATGGGCGTTGTTATACTGGTCCATAGCATGGGCTAAATGCCTAAACAATCGGACGCACGTCCGAGGTGACCCCACTACATGAGGTTGTATGGATGGCGGCAGGTCCTCTATCTCTGCCATTGGGATTGTGCGAGTGAGTGCAGTAAAGTTTCGCTCAACTCGTTTAAGTACTCTCTCAACCTCCCCGACTGGGAGGTAACTTCTATTGTTGGTCCCCCGGCAGCGGCAGCTGCAGCTTCTGGCCGAGGACGATGCATGTTCTGTGCATAATCGGCAGGTCTCACTGGTCCCACATCTACATGCAACAAACATATATCCATCAAATACTCTGGCATATAAAAAA
Source organism: Picea sitchensis (assembly GCA_010110895.2). Lineage (NCBI taxonomy): Eukaryota > Viridiplantae > Streptophyta > Pinopsida > Pinales > Pinaceae > Picea > Picea sitchensis. Next base: position 148,559 of record SNQJ01S0038283.1, on the reverse strand, counting down.
AAATGATATATATAACAAAAACAACATAAAAATTACATATACAACAAAAAAACTACAAAGGTGGAGACTTACCCATCTCCCCTCGCTCCTCACCAGGAGGCACAGGTATCTCAGGATCTCTAGAAAATTCTATCCCTGCATATGGGTAATCCTCGATCACAAGGATCTGCCATGACAACCATGCAAAAAAGTCATCATCGAAGGACTCATTGGTCCTTACACCACCCTATCACGACAGTAATACTTCCCATCTACATACAGCAGGAAAAGAGGCCTAATGTCCTCATACCAGTTCCCGAGGACTAAAGCTCAGAAATCTCTCAAAAAAGAATGAACAAAAAATCATCACAAACCCGAAGTGCCTCTGTGTCTGCTGACGACAATCTATCAATTGTCTCTTCATACACTCCAGTATTGTGGTACTCCAGTCAAAAATTTGTGCATTCAAGCACTGGATAGCACAGTTCATCTTTGCACGAGATGCCTGATGCAAGGTTGTTGAACCGGAAATCCGCCCAATAAGAAATAATATCACTTGCAGTGATAGGTCAGTGATCTTACTTATGGGTACCTGGGAGCTCAAACAGTTTGTCCCAGCCTCACAGTGCAGGGCTATCAGTTTCGCAATGTTAAGCGGCCCCGATGGAAATGTTTTGAAATTGACTGGTTCCCCTCTCCTTGAGAGGCCAGTCAAAAAGTAGATATCCTCGATGGTGGGCACCAGTGATTGCCCCTCTAGCATGAAGGCCTCTGCATCAGGGTGCCAATAGTCAACCAATGCATTCAGTAGCCTCAGTTGCGCTCGCATAAATGGACACAGGAAGAACTTAAGCAAACCACATTGCATCAACGCGGCCACGACATTCAGATATCCCATAACCAAGTCACTAATTGCTTCATGCTCCCTTTCCCTCCAATGGACATACATCCTGCCAACACAACAAAGTTCAGGAAGGTTAGTGAGGGGTGTTTAGTTCTTTTATCTATAAAGGGGGGTCCACGCATGTTGTCTAGGTCACAGTCGCGTGTACACGCGGGCAGGTTTTACTCTGCCCAAGTGTACACGCGGCCTGTCTAGAGACAGACCGCGTGGACCTAGGGCCGACCTTTTAAAGGTCGACGCCCACCCAAAAAATGAAATCCAAAGCAAAAAGAAAGAATTGAATAGCTAGATAGGGGAGTTTGTACTTACTTGATCCAAGGGGAAGTTCGTTTCGTCCACTATAGCTCCCAGAATCATTGTTTTTATCAGAGGGGGTCTTTTGGCTCCAGAGTCAATTTCCAAATCAACAATGGTGATAATGAGCTACCAACTTCTATTTATAGACTTTTGGGCCTCTTTTTGTCACTTTTTTGGCCTCCCTTATCATTTTGTTTATACCAAAAACCATTTAGAGTGATTCATGAGTTATATGGGAGGGATTTGATCGGGTATTGGGACACTTTTATTGAGTTTTGAGGAAATTTTGACGGTCCATGAAATTTTTTCCAAGAATCAACTTGAGCATATAGGTTAGGTTACTACCCGACTTTTGTGTCTCGTTGTCTTTTTCCTCTGCCATAGGATCGATCCCATCAGGTTGTGACATGGAACCATCATATCTTCTTTAGAAGTGTCGCAACTTGGCGGTAGAGTTTACCAGAACATGGATTCCCTAGGTAGGTCTTGGTTGCATTATGGTGTCCATGTCGTCTCTAAAACATTGTAGGCTCGAGAGTCCTTATAGTATTTCCTGAATATGAGTTTGAGCCTCATTTGCATGATTCTTCTTCACTCTTGATCTCACCCTCAGGACTCCCAAAAAATAATGGGTCTTATTTTAAGCCATTTTCAAACCCTCTAAACATGAAAAGATTTTCAAGCGATCTTGTGGCCTTTCACGCTTGTTAAACTGAAATTTGAAGTCACGTCTGTCTGGCGGTAGTTTACCCCTTTTTCGGTCTCTACGATCAACTGTACAAACAAAGGTATACTCTATGGAAATTCAACTCTATATAAGAGTACTCTCAGGTATAATTTTATCCCTTTTTCGGGCCTGAGGGACTAAACTTACGAAGAAGGAACCCCCACGGAGTCCATAGTTAAGCTCTTTTCAGACTCCCTAAAATTGAAAAAATTATCGAGTGACCTTATTTTTTCACACTCATTAAATTGGTCCAGAAGAATATTCCTGACGGAGTCCATAGTTAATCTTTTTTCAGACTCCTTAAAAATAAAAAAATGGCCGAGTGACCTTGTCTTTATCACACTCGTTAAAATGGTTTTGAATAGACATTTTGTCAGTGCTAGTTTACCCATTTTTCGAACTAACTAGACTACCTTCGAAAAAGGTACCCCAATGGAGTCTCCTTTTATGTTTTTTCAAACTCTCTAAATATGAAAAACCACCGAGCTTACCTTCTCTGGGCTCATTAAACTTACATCGAAGGACGTTACCATTGTGTGTTTTGTTAACCGCATTTGCATACCTTATACGCCATCCTTGTAACCATTTGCTTCTGCGCCTTAACACCTTTGGCCCCAGGAGGATTTTTCCTGAGTATCATTCTACTAGAACATCAGTCGTGTCCTTGTGCCTTGAGCTTGTATGTTTGCAACACTCATTCCTCCCTTGTAATGTAATATTCCTTTATTCTTTTTCCAAAATTATTGAAGAAGACAAAAAAAACAAATATACCCCAAAAAGAGGAAGGGAAAATTATTTTCTTTATTGGCAGCGTCATGAGTCACCCTTGGATAAATCACATCTGTCAGTTTTTTCATCAGAATATGGAATGTAGTACGACCTTAGGAATCTTTTCTTGCTATATAGAGTTGTGTCCTCCACCGTTTGGTTATCCTTCCAAACATATGGAGAGTTTGCGTTGCCTCCTTATTCATAGACTTATGATTAATGCCATGTTGCCTGAGTCTCATTATTTTTCGTGCTATTATCCAAGGGAAGTTTGTCACCAAGCTTGAGTTGGCCCCTCTGCAATATGTCTCTTGTCCTCATACCGGGCCATCCTGAACATCCAATCAAGTCCTTGTTCGAAATCACTGAAGCCTTCAATCTGATCATCAAGATTATCAAGTCCATGACTGACGAGTCGTCGAAGACCTTTGGGTAGTGCAGTCGTACACTCATATTACACTCCTACCCTAGTTTTGAAGATTTTGAAATTGTTGCTCGAGCTCTGAAGATCTCATCTCCAACCATCAGGCCAAATTAGCTTCTGGAAGATGGATACTCTATATGTATATCTTTCTGATTTCGATATGTAGCTCCGCTGTGTTATGTTTGCGGCTACTCTTTATAGTTATTTGACATGGATCTACAGTGTATTTGATTGGTAGCCATGGTTCTATTTTATCCCAAGCATGGGTATGCCTGCCTCAGTGAGACATTTGTTATTTTGCATACGACACCTCCCGGTTCATGATCCTTGGGCTCAATCGTTCAGCACATCAGTAAAGGTTGGTAATGTATTTCGGCCATCAGATACTCTTCTGACCTCACACATTAGGGGGCATCTGTTATAACCCTAAATTGCACCACACATGAATACCTGGCATCAGGCTAACTCATATCCCTTCTTTGTCAAATCACTATTGAACAACTCTTTGAAAATCCTCTTTTATAAAGGCCCATGCGCCCTAATCCATTACTGCATGCATGTACATGATGGCTGACCCAAAACAACCCACGTGGACCGACAAAAGCATGAAAAAGGGAAAGTTTCCGATGGAACACAAAAGCTATGGGTGAGTTAACTGAAACTCCCGACCATGCATGGTCGAGGGTTCGTCCAAATACCTAGCTCCTTATAGCCTATAAAAGAAGGGGTAGGGGTCCCATTTGGAAGGAGGAAAAATATAGCAAAGAAACTCTGTCCATTTACGTATTCCAATTGTCCCAACCCTTTAGCCTTTCCTTGTGCCAAAGGAGATTCAAAGCAAAGCAATTGGAGGACAAAAGAAGAGGAGCCCAGGATCAGGTTCGAGGAGCAGTGGTCGGTCTCAACTTTTGTAAGTTGACTCATTCAAAGTAAAAAAGAAAATGCTTTTCCCGTCCCAATTCATGAACTGTTTATAGTTTGATCAGTATATGTTTGGATTTCTAATCCATTAGTATATAAGTAGTATGCATGCATAGTTGTTGCTTGTCTTGGATGCGGGTCAGCTTTGGAAGGAGTATTGCGAACAAGTAATCAAGCACAACGGAGGATCGACATCAAATGTCGGGAACGAGGTAGGTTGATCTTTTCATGCATTTACTAAGAAAATGGGATTTAAATCTAGGGATGAAGGTAGAAAGTAGTTTCTCTTCAGTTATATCTGCATGCAAAGTTTGAACTTTATTTGCTAGTCCATAGGTAGATTTTCCCCACAACAATTATTCTCCCTCTAAACAGAAGGTTGATGATATACCACCTTCATTGGTCCAACCATCTCCCACGACTCCACCAACCAACGGTCCTCTTCATATCGAACGATCGAGCCTTGTTACAGTTCTTCCCCCCCCTCCAAAGGGCGTCGTTTGAAAATTGGCTTTCAATCCTCATGCTCGTGCTGCCCAGAACTAAAACATTGTTGAAGATCTGGCCCAAGCACCTTCCACGATGTCAGCCCTCGAAGTCCTTCAAATTTGTCCCACACAACGAAATGCACTGTTGAAATATATCAGTGGAATCGACCCAACGGATTTGAATTTAATAATTTTTGACTTGGAAGATCACATTCCAAGGTTACCCCCTCAACTCGCATTCCAAATCCAAGTGATTGTCTCCGACAAAAACATTTGTAGAACCGTTATCAACGAGCGTGCCTTGACATGTGTCATGTATGTTACCTCCTGGACTACCATCGGATCTCCATCTTTGACTGAATCCCATAATACACTCAAAGCCTTCAAGGGCTCTGGTTTTAAGCCTTACGGTGTCCTTCCTTTGTTTCCTATCACACTAGAAGGAAAAACGGTCCAAGTCGAAGTGGAAGTCTTTGACACTCCTCTCGATTACAATCTTCTGCTTGGTCGTAACTGGATCGATTCCATGCGCGCAGTTGTGTCGACTCTTTTTATTCTTGTACATTTCCCACATCAAGGAAAGGTAATCATCATCGACTAATTAGCCTTATTTAACTCGAATACACGTACTGGCAACATACTGCTCATCGCCAAAACCCCACCGGGTTACGAGAACGTCGGTGTAGGTCTTCTCAAAGACTCTTCGTTAATTGATGCCTTCCCCATTCCACCACCCGATGTTCCACACTCGTCTGTCCCTTCAATCAACATGATCTCCACCTCGATTCACGAAACCCCTGTGTCTCATGACCCATGGATGATACCCAACCCCGATGATCATCTTCGTTATGGCGATGAAACGCCTTTAAATCTGGTTGAATCAGCATATTAGGCCATTCAATTGGCGACCCCTTCTACCCCCTCTCTTGGTGATTTATCTCCAGATCCTTTCCGTGTCATTTTTCCCACGGACGAGATGATTATGTCTGTCATGGAAGACACCCCTTGGAATGATGGACATCACCATTCCATCCTCTTCTTGGAACAACACACCATCGATATCTACCAACGGATCTCGACCCCGTCGACCATTGTCATCATTTCAACCATTCCTGAGTCCACACACGATGTGTTTTCCGAAGGTAACTTAAGCAATACCTCACCAACTATTCCCCTCGACATATCCATCAAACCTGAAATTTTTGAAAATGTGCGTATCGGAGCTTCGTGTTCCCCTGATGAAATCGTCACCTACAAGTCACTTTTCAAATAATTTTGTGACGTCTTCGCCTGGAGCTATGAAGAAATGTCAGATATCGACCCCGACATTGTGATACATGAGATTAAGACATACCCAGATGCTAAACTCATCTAGCAACGCCTTCATCCAGTTCACCCATGTAAAGTGGCTGCTATTAAGCTTGAAGTCGAGAAAATTCTCAAAGCCGACTTTATTTATCCGGTGGCCCTCACTGAATGGGTTTCCAATCTTGTCCCAATCGACAAGAAACAAGGCACAATCCGCGTATGCGTTGATTATAGGGATATTAACAAAGCTTGTCCTAAAGACAACTTTCCTACCCCCTTCATCGATCAGATTGTCGATGATTGCGCCAGAAGAGAAATCTTCTCTTTGATGGATGGTTTCTCCAGATATAATCAAATCAATATTGTTCCCAAGGATCAACACAAAACCGCTTTTATTTGTCCTTGGGGAACATTTGCCTATCAGAAACTTCCTTTCGGTCTGAAAAACGTTGGTGCCACTTTTCAGCGCACTATGTCTTTTGCCTTGCATGATATCAAGCACATCGTGCAGCCATATCTTGATGACTTACCCACTCATTCCATGCGTCGTGTCGATCATCCAATCCACCTCTGAGCCATTTTCCTCTGTTATAGGTTTTACCATATACACTTGAATCCTCACAAATGTATTTTCTACGTAGAATCTGGCCGACTTCTAGGCTTTATTGTTTCATGTCAAGGGATCAAGGTAGATCCTTTAAAGGTCGAAGTGATTTTCAATCTCCCTCCTCCTTCTATATTTCGCCAGTTACAAAGTTTGCAAGGAAAAGCAAACTTTCTTCATTGTTTCATCCCGAACTACGCCGAGATATATCTTGGATTTACACAACTACTCAAGAAGGGGTCTGAGTTCGTATGGGATACCATCACAAACAAAGCTTTCGAAGCTTTGAAACTGTCCCTAACACATGCTCCGCTTCTCTTCCCCCCCGATTACAAACATGATTATTTCCTCTACCTCGCAGCCTCGAATTACACCATCACTATGGTTCTCGTCCAAGAGGATGATTCTCATGATGAACATGTTATCTATAACTTGAGTCGAAGTCTAACGCCTACCGAAACCAAGTATTTACATGTCGAAAAAGTGGCCTTGGCAGCCGTCCAAGCAGTTCAACGTTTCTGGCACTATATCCTCTCTCACAAGACTACAGTAATTTCTAACTGCAACCCTATGCAACACATTCTCACATGTCAATTCCTAGGGGGGAAATACTCCAAATGGATCGTGATACTCTAGGAGTTTGACTTGGAATTCGAACGAGCTAAGTCCAAGAAGTCTTTAGTGTTTTCTGAGTTGATATGCGACTTTCCCTACTCTGAAACCGAAAATGTAGCAACCGATTCATTACCTGATGAATCATTTTTCCTAATTAGTTCTAATGATCTTTGGTATGGAGATATCATCATATATCTCCAAATCCATAATTTCCAGCCTAATTTGTCCAGTACTGACCGGCGTCGAATACGCTACCAAGCCCGTCAATATATTATCCTCGGGGATACTCTTAATCGTCGTGGGATTGACTCATTTTTTCGACGCTGCCTCACGTTCGACAAAGCCAAGAAAACCTTAAATGACTACCATTCTGGAGCCTGTGGTGGTCATATGTCCGAGTATGCTACTGCCCAAAAGATCTTACAAGAAGGATATTTTTGGCCTTCATTATTTAATGATTGCATAATCGTCGTCCAAAAATTCCACGCTTGCCATACCTATAATCATAAGATACGATCACACCCTGCTCCTCTTCACCCTGTGGTCTCCGTTGGTCCCTTTGCGAAATGGGGTATCGATTTCATGACATGTCACCCCCACTCGGTCGGGGGGCATGGATACATTATTGTAGCCATAGATTATTTTATGAAATGGGCCGAGGCAATGTCGACATTTGACAATACTAGAAAGACCACAACATTATTCATTTTCAATCACATCATAGCTCATTTTGGTGTTCCTCGGGCTATCGTCACTGATCACGGTAGCCACTTTAGAAACTTCATGATGTTCGAACTCACTGAAAAGTTGGGTCTTCGCCATGAAAACTCAATGCCCTATTACCCACAAGCTAACGTCCAAGTAGAAGCGATTAATAAAGTTCTCATAACCATGCTTCGACGAATGATAGGGATTCACAAAACAAGCTAGCACACAATGTTGTTTTCAGGATTGTGGGCTTACTGGACATCCGTTAAGTCCGCTACTGGGTTTACACCTTTCTGGTTAGTCTATGGTCTAGAAGCCATCCTCCCGATTGAATGTGAGATACCCTCCTTAAAACTAGCCGTCAAACTCCTACCAAACACTTATGTCGAGTAAGAATGTCTATTGTATCTCATGTGATTAGACGAAACTCGACGCGATGCTACCCTAGTCATAGAATCCTAGAAGAAACATGTCAAGCCTCCCATTTTCTCCAAATCAGATCTGGTTCTCCTCTACGAACAAGATCGAGATATGTTAGGAGATGGAAAATTCGAAGCCATGTGGCAAGGTCCTTATATCGTTAGACGAGATTTGGATAAAGGAGCTTACGAAGTAGTAGATTTCAATGGTATCCCTTTGAGTGAACTCAGAAATGGGTTATACTTAAAGAAGTACTATGCATAAGATCACTTGTGCACGAGTACTTGTATTTTATTGTATCATACTTCTTGTGTGTTACTGTAGTATGTTTTTTTCGTTATATGTACTCTGCCCTTATGTTACATTGTGTTTGGTTTCCAGATGTCAGAGTATTCGCTACCCCACATTGGCTTCATTGATGGCACTAGCCATAGTACTCAGAACCTTGCTTCTACTGCATGGGCAATTTACGCCTCTACAAACGAACTTATCACTCTACAAGGTGTGTGCCTCGACCATGCGACCAACAATATTGCAGAGTATAGCATCGTTATCGAATTGTTGATTGACGCTATCTCGCTTGGTATCCATCGCTTGGTTGTGTGACTTGATTCGCAGCTCATAGTACTACAGTTAAGTAATGTCTATGATATTCGAAGTCCTACTTTGTTACGAGTATATTTGCGAATTCGCGTCTTGGAACATTATTTTGATTATATTGAGTATCAGCATATTCCTAGACATCTAAATAAATTAACTGGTGCATTAGATAACTATGTAATAGACAGACATTTGGGTCATTTACAAATCAATCACATCACAAGTATTACACAACACAAGATAAGCCAGTAGAAGCCGTATGTATATATAATGATCAAAAAAGTTTTTTACAAAAAAGTTATGTCCAAGGACCAAAATTTCAAAATTTGAAGCTCATAGCTTCTACAAAGTGACATCATGGATGACGTTCATGATAAAACATGACTGCCCGGGAAACCCTATGAATCAGTCGACCAATAGACTCTGACACCCCCACCGTATGACATTGATAACGTCACGGGACCTCTCCAAGAGGCATGTCTGGAATGTCTGCAGTCAAACCCTCTAAGTTGTGTTCCACTGCCTCATAATCTTCAGCACCCCATCGTGGCACTAGAGCCACCTCTCCTCATCGTTGAATAGAAGAAGTACCCGGAGTTCGATATGGCCCCACGTATGTGTCATCAAAAAAGAATTTTTGTAATTAGACCTTGGACGAACATAAAAACATTTGCATATGATAAAATTCACAAAAACATTTAAAAAGTAAAAAATCTATACTTCTTACCTAGATCCCCCCACTGAGCGCCCTCGGGCAAGGCCAAGTCCAGATCCCCTCAGAAGTCCAACCCGGTATAGGCATAATCATCGACCATCAACATCTGTGGTCGCAACCAGTCAAATAAGGAATCATTGTATTTGATGATTGGCCCAGCTACATGTCGGGCCATGAGGTTACACCACCTCAGCATCCTCGGATCCTCTGAAGCCGGTAAACCCCACTCAACCTACAACCTTAGCAAGGGAACCCTCTCAAGAAAGAAGGACACCAACAATGACCCGTACCCGAATTGCTTCAGGTCACCTCTCCTGCATTTAGTCAACTACCTCTTCACTCTATGAAGGACTGCGTCTGACCAGTTAAAGACTTGAGGATCAGTACACTCTATGGCGTACTAAAAGTAGCTCTGGAGAGCCATGTGTGGAGAAACTCTCCCAACCATACGAGCAATGGTGAACAAAATAGTGCGAAGGGTCAAATCCTGGACCCCCCAAATGGCCACTTTTCCTTTGCTTCTTTTCACCTCTGGAACATAGTACTGACGACAATATTCACTCATAGGCATCCTACCACCTCGGCTACCAGTCAAGTTAGCATGGTACCCACGCCATGACAGTCCTGTCAGGAAATAAACGTCCTCGATATCCAAGGACAATGTGTGGACCCCTACGTGGAATACTTGTTGGTCCACGTCCCACATATGAACGAGGTACTCCAACAACCTGACTTGGGCCCTCATACTCGGGATCCTAAATAATTTCAGGAGACCACAGTCTCACAAAGCAGCAACGGTGCCTGGGTTATTCTCGGCAATACCATCATATTATTCATGCTCTCTTTCACACCATTCTAGAACCATGGTGATAGCCAAATTCCTACACAAGAACCATAAGAAGAAGGTCAACAACTCTCTTCAAGTCTTGGTACATTTTTCATTGGGAAAACATCAAACAAAATTTTCATTTTGCAGTTCTCGCAGGTTCCCCTTTGGCACAGTGCAAGGTTCTCACAGGTGCCTTTGGGGCCACCTACGAGAATGATGCATTCTCACAGGTTCCCTGTGTCTAGCCTGCGAGAATGCCTGAGCGCAAATTTTAGCCCTAAAACAAGCTTAAAAACTTGAAATTTACCAATGAAAATAAAAAATTCAACCATGAAAAGATAGAATACAAGGATCTTCCCTCATTGTCGGAGATGGTTCATCAAATGGTTGTTTGTACCTTCCACAATCGAGCACTGAAATTCAAGGGCAAAAGAGGGGTTTTGGGCTAAAATCTTGGCAAAGTTACAATGACTATGGTAACAGAACTTTTACCCACTTATATTTACTTTTTACCATTTTTGTTGGTTTTTATAATTATTTCATTTATCAAAACTAATGCCTAATACCCCTATGAGTGCGACTTTTTGCAGACATGACGGCTTCGACATCCATACCTAGGGATACAGATATTTTCTCTTTTTCATCGCATGTTTGAATTGTTTTTTATGGTTTTTTCCACAAAACCTCGAGCTTGGTCTTTGTCCGTTCTCACGCTCGAAAATCCATGAGAACGTAATCGAGCACACTTTTATCACTTTTTCGGGCTCAAAAAGTTTATACGAAAAAGGAACCCACTAGAGTCTTCTTTAAGCTCTTTTCAGACTCTCTAAACATGAAAATATTTCCGAGTGATCTTGCTATTTTCACGCTCATTAAAGTATTTGAAGAAATCGTCTGTTGGGTAGTGATTTATCTCTTTTTCATTCTCATCAAACTATTATACAAAAAAGGAACTGAGAGAGTTCTCTTTTGAGTGTTTTTCCAGACTCTATAATCATGAAAAACCTTCAAGTTTTCTATCTTTGGACTCGTCAAACAAACATCGAAGACTCGTAATGGGACCGAACCACTCCTTCCTAGGGTTCGTTAAACATACTCTGAGGGACTCGTCCAAAGGATGAGCTTACATCAACAAGCATATGTTATCCTCCTCAAGCTTGCGTAAAAATAAATAGGTACTCGCCAGAAATGGTGGGGGAAAATTTGGGAAAGGGATATGTTTTCGTATTCATATCATTGGCAGTAAGTGTCTCTCTTGAACATGACACCCCCCTATTCATTATCTGAAGACGGTTTGGGAAATCCATTTGTCTCTCATTTGACTTGCTATAAGGTTATATCTTGAGTCGTCTATGAGTTAGTGCTTCCAAGTCATTGGTCGTGTCATTCAAATGTTCAAGAGAAGTTCATCCGAAACCTCTATTGAGTCGGCCATCTGCAGTTGTCCATTCTCTTCGTGTCAGCCTTCCCTATGTCTAGTTTAGCCTCTATAATGCTCTGTTTCACCTTCAAATTCTGTTACTCATTTCATGTCATTGATGGGGGATACATCAAGGACCTCCTATGACAAGTTTTGTTCCGTCAACTCCAGCTCATTATCCGAAAACAAGACTTAGAAATTATTTTGTACCTTGGAACTTGCACGCCTCAATGGCAGGTTTCCTCACTTTTGACAGTGGGTTTTCATCATTGACCCCTGATCGGGAGATTTC
>SNQJ01S0038283.1:120283-134396 GCA_010110895.2 Picea sitchensis | reverse complement strand
AGAGCAGAGCTCTATTACAATAATATCCAAGACAAAAGTTCTCATACCCTCGACTCCTATTTATACTAAATATGTCTATCAAAAGAACCATCTAGAGAAAGATCCTTCTAGAAGCGGAAGCTTCTATTAGGTCTTCTTACATTGGACTTATTCTTCCTTATTGCTAAGCCTTATTAATATTGACCTTTATTACATGGAAATATATTATTCTACCTACGTGAGGGGTTAGGTCCCTAACATGTCCTCCCCCTTAAAAACAACCTTGTCCTCAAGGCTTGAGATGAGGAAATTGTTGAAGAATAGTAGTTGGTTCCCAAGTGGCATGTGTTGGAGTTATATCTTTTTATTGGACTAACACTTTATTGATGGTTCGTTGATGCAAACGACGCTCACGCTGGTCCAAAATTGCTTGTGGTTGTAGCCAAATGGATCCTTCTTCTTCCAACTCGGGAAGGTTGGTTTGAGTTTGGCACTTAGTTCCAATCACCTTCTTTAAGTAGGAAACATGAAAAACAAGATGGAGCTTAGAATGACTGGGCAAAGCTAATTGATAGGACACTTGTCCCACATGCTTGAGAACTGCATAAAGAGCATAAAATTCGGGCGCTAGTTTCTGACAATCGTCAGCCTTGAGGGAATTTTGCTTGTAAGGTTGCATTCGAAGAAACACCTGATCCCCTTCTACAAATTGACATTCAGAACGACCTTGATCTTCTTGTTGCTTCATGCGATTCTAGTCCATGACCAAATTCTCTTTAAGGGTATGGAGAATAGCCTCTCAAACTGTAAGCATTTGGTCAACTACCTGGACCTTCGAGACACCTGGAAAATATGAGAGAAATAAAGGTGGTTTTTTTCCATATACCACTTCAAAAGAAGTCATGTGGGTAGTTGTATGGTAAGAAGTGTTGTACCACCATTCAGCTAGTGGTAACCATTGATCCCACTTATTTTTCCTTTTCGATGAAAAACACCTCAAATATGTTTCCAAACACTTGTTGACCACTTCAGTTTGACCATTAGTCTGGGGATGATAAGATGTGTTGAGATGAAATTGGGTGCCTTGGAGCTTGAACAGTTCTTGCCCAAAATTGTTGGTGAAAGTTGGGTCGTGATCAGAAATAATAGAATGCAGCATGCCATGAAGCTTGAAGACCTGATCCATGAAAAGTTGAGCCACAGTGGATGTTGTAAATGGGTGTTGAAGAGCACAGAAATGAGAATACTTGGAAAGATGATCAACTAACACCATGATGATTGATTTATTTCCCAATTTACGTAATCCTACAATAAAATCCATAAAGATATCCTGCCAAATAGCAGGTGGAATCGGAAGCGGTTTTAGTGTGCCGGGATATCTAATTGTTTCTCCCTTATTGTGTTGACACACATCACATTCAGCCACAAAATTATGCCTATTTCATACCATCCCAAAAAAAATAACGTTTAACCGGGTCATAGGTTTTGGTAAACCCTGAGTGCCCAGCTATGGGTGTAGCATGAAGCTCAAAAAGTACCGTGGATTTAATTTTTGACTGTGTACTTAAATACAAATGGCATTTGTATCGAATTTCATCATTGAGCCAAGAGTACCCTGGGGAGACTGGAGAATTGGACTACAATTGTTGTATTAGATGTGAACTTTTGGGATCTTGTAGCCATTCCTGGCCAACATCTTGGAGCCAATTTGGTACAATGAAGGAGAGAGAAAAAAGGGACCCTTCATCTTCATATTTTCTGGAAAGTGCATCAACAACCACATTGTCTTTTCCTTCTTGTAAATGATCTCATAATCATATCCAAAGAGCTTAGTCACCCATTTTTTTTTCTCGGGGGAGTGTTATCGGACTAATCGGTAGGTGCGGACACTAACAAATCCACCTGGATCTAGAACAAAACAGGACAGAACACGACTCTTTCCCTAAGTTGCAATCATTGAATCTGCTAGTAAGGAGGAACAAGTGACATACCTTTGTATCGCTTCCTTAGGTCGTTGTTGCTCATGCTTCGCTCCAGTGCTCTCGTGAGGTCAAGTCCAAGACAACACAAACCAACCAAAGTGAATATAGCAAAATATATTCAACTTCAAATCATGTATATGATCAAGGAATTACACAATAAAGTAAGAATGACTTTATGGGAAAGGGACATGCCACTGTATCATGTTAAGTGAAAGTAGAAGATACAACTTGATCGCCTTGATATCCCAAGCTTCCTTTCAGTGACCCTTGGTTCCAACACACACGCTTGTTCTATACTTGCATGAAGAAGATCCAATTCTTCTTGATAGACCAACTAGAGTCTCCAAGCTTCTGTCTAAGCAGGGTTCTTCACATAATTCCTTCACCAATTCTTCAATTAATCTTGCTTAACCTTTTCCATGAGAAACCTTTCAATATATAGGAGAAGGAGAGATGGTTACATGGATGAGGATGATCCCATCAAATCTGAGAAGTCAGTGAAATGACAACCATACGAATGCCAACTCATTTTCTAGAAGATTCCCTTCTAGAACCCTCGATACCTCTTCTCTTTTCCAAGCTTGAAAACAGGTTTGCACCATGTGTATGGAGAAAACTGTGAGAAGTTCACACCCTAAATGAATGTGGCCTGCGAAAATGAGGGATTCTTGCACCCTAGGCCATATGCAGCCTATGAACTCACTTTGAAAATATGTTTCTGGAATGAGACAAGATCCACTTTTCTCAGGCAAAAAGTCCTTGTTGGGAGCCTGATTACACCATTGTTAATACATCACCAAGATGACCAAAATCATGTGTAACAGAATTCCCCCCAAAGTATGAGGCCGGAATCAGTGACAGTCAAAATACTTTGTAAACTGTGTGTATCTATCGAAGACTAGGAGTGCACCTAATTGGAAACCTGCAAACAACCAAGCATCTGCAGAATATAATACCAGTTTTGAGGTAGGCATTCCCATGCTTAGACCACAAACGGATGTCATCATGAATGTGGGTCATGGCCACCAATCATACACCATGGATCCATGCCGTCTAAAATAATACATAGCCACCAGGAATACACTGTGGATCTATGTGAGAAGATTCAAATTAGGACAACATAGCCATGTGACATACAAAGTGGATCTATGTGTCAATGAAAATCATACATACTCCATCGCAACCTAGATCAAAAAGATGAAACCCAGGGCCTTCAATCCCATCACCTGAAAGTACGAATCTAACCATGTGATTACATGTGCCGAAGTCGAACATGGTAGAAACCACTTGATTACCGGTCATTGATGCAACTGTTAACAAGTGCGAGGGAAATCACCATTAATGTCAATGGCTCCCAAGGTACACTAGTACAATCCAATGAATGTGAATAAATGAGATGAGGTCGAACATTCAACGTAATCTCCCGATCAGGGGTCAATGATGAAAACCCATTGTCAAAAGCGAGAGAACCTGCCATTGAGTCATGCAAGTTCCAAGGTACCAAATAATTTCTAAGTCTTGTCTATGGATAATGAGTTGAAGTCGACGGAACAAGACTCGTCACAGGAGGGCCTTGATGTATCCCCCATCAATGACACGAAATAAGTAACAAATTTTGAAGGAGAAACAAAGTATAAATATAGATGGACATAGACACAGGGTAGGCCGACACGGTAAGAATGGACAGCTGCAGATGGACGACTCAATAGAGGTTTCATATGAACTTCTCTTGAACATATGAACGACACAACAAATGATTTGGCAGCACTGACTCAGAGACGACTCAGGATATGACCTTGTGGCAAGTCGAATGAGAGACAAACGGATTTCCCAAACCGGCTTCAAATAACGAATAGGAGGTGTCATGTTCAAGAGCGACACTTACTGCTAATAATATGAATATGAAAACACATCCCTTTCCCAAATTTTCCCCCACCATTTCTGGTGAGTACCTCTTTATTTTTACGCAAGCTTGAGGAGGATAACATATGCTTGTTGATATAAGCTCATTCTTCGGATGAGTCCCTCGGAGTATGTTTAACAAACCCTAGGAAGGAGTGGTTCAGTCCCATTACAGGTCTTTCGATGTTTGTTTAACAAGTCCAAAGATAGAAAACTCGAAGGTTTTTCATGATTATAGAGTTTGGAAAAACACTCAAAAGAGAACTCTCTCAGTTCTTTTTTCGTAAAGTAGTCTGATGAGACCAAAAATGAGATGAATTATTGCCCAACAGACGCTTTCTTCAAATCCTTTAATAAGCGTGAAAATAGCAAGATTGCTCAGCAATCTTTTCATGTTTAGAGAGTCTGAAAAGAGCTTAAAGAGAACTCCAAGGGGTTCCTTTTTCGTATAACCTTTATGAGCCCGAAAAAGTGATAAAAGTGTGCTCGATTACGTTCTCATGTATTTTCAAGCATGAGAATGAACAAAGACCAAGCTCAAGGTTTTGTCTAAAAACCATAAAAAATAATTAAGCATGCAATGAAAAAGAGAAAATATTCGTACTCCTTCATGTAGACTTCAAAGTCATTATATCTGAAAAAAGTCGCACTCATAGAGCTATTAGGCATTAGGTTTGATGAATACAACAATTATAAAAATCAACAAAAATGGTAAAAAGTAAATATAAGTGGGTAAAAGGGATTTTACCATAGTCATTGTGACTTTGCCAAGAATTTAGCCCAAAACCCCTCTTTTTGCCCTTGAATATCAGTGCTCGATTGCGGAAGGTACAAGCAACTGTTTGGCGAACCGTCTCCGTCAGTGAGGTAAGCTCCCTATCTTCTACCTTTTCATGGTTCAATTTTTTGTTTTCATTGGCAAATTTCAAGTTTTTGAGTTTGTTTTCAAAACTTGCGCCCAGGCGTTCTCGCAGGCTAGCCATACAGGACCTGCGAGAATGATGCGAGAATGCATGATTCTCACAGGTGGCCCCAAAGGCACCTATGAGAACCTCACACTGTGCTAAAGGGGCACCTATGAGGGCCGAAAAATGAAAATTTACTTTGATTTTTGCTCAATGAAAAATGTGCCAAGGCTTGAAAAGAGTTGGTGATCCTCTTCTTATGGTTCTTGTGCAGGCATTTGACCATCACGATGGTTCTGGAGTGGCGCAAAAGAGAGCATGAAGAGGATGATGCTATTGTCGGGAATGACTCAGGCATCGTTTCCGCTCTCCAAGACTGTTGTCTCTTGAAATTCTTTCGGATCTCGGGTATGAGGGCCCAAGTCAGGCTGTTGGAGTATCTCGTTCATATGTGGGACGTGGACCAACAAGTATTCCATGTGGGGGTCCACGCATTGTCCTTGGATATCGAGGAATTTTAATTCCTAACAGGACTGTCACAGCATGGGTACCACGCTAGCTTGACTGGTAGCCAAGGTGGTGGGCTACCTATGAGTGAGTATTGTCGTCAGTACTATGTTACAGAGGCGGAAAGAAGCAAAGGAAATGTGGCCATTTGGGGGGTCCAGGATTTGAACCTTCGCACCATCCTTTTCACCATTGCTCATATGGCTAGGAGATTTGCTCCACACATGGCTCTCCAGAGTTATTTTCAGTACGCCATAGAGTGTACTGAGCCTTGGGTCTTTAACTGGTCAAACGTAGTCCTTCGTAGCATAAAGAGACAGTTGAAAAAATGCAGGAAAGGTGACCTGAAGCAATTTGGGTACGGATCACTTTTGGTGTCCTTCTTTCTTGAGAGGGTTCCCTTGTTGAGGTTGCAGGTTGAGTGGGGTTTACTGGCTCCAAAGGATCCGAGGATGTTGAGGTGGTGCGACCTCATGGCCCGACATGTAGCTGGGCCAATCATCAAATATAACGATTCATTCTTTGACTGGTTGCGGCCACAGATGTTGATGGTCAACGATTATGCCTATGCCAGGTTGGATTTTCGAGGGGATCCAGATTTGGCCCTACTTGAAGATGCTCAGTGGGGAGATCTAGTTAAGAAGTACACATTTTGTTCTTTTAAATGTTTTTGTAATTTTTATCATATGCAAATGTTTTTATGTTTGCCCAAGAAATGATCAAAAATCTCTTTTGAATGACACAGATGTGGGGCCATACCGACCTCCAGGTATATCTCCTATTCAGCGATGAGGAGAGGTGGCTCCAGTGCCGCAATGGGATGTTGAAGACTATGAGGCAGTGGAGCAAAACTTGGAGGGGTTGATTACTGACATTTCGGACATGACTATTGGAGAAGTCCCTCGGCGTTATCAGCGCCATACTGTGGGTGTGTCAGATTCTATTGGCCGACTGCTTCATAGAGTTGCCTGGGCAGTTTTTGTTATCGCGAGCGTCATCCATGACGTTACTTTGTAGAAGCTACGAGCTTCAGATTTTGAAATTTTGGTCCTTGGACAGAACTTTTTTGTAAAAAACTTTTGATCGCTATATACATATATACAGCTTCTACCGGCTTATCTTATGTTGTGTGATACATGTTATGTGATTGGTTTATAAATGGACCAAATGTCTGTCTAATACATAGTTAGTCAATGCATCAGTTAATGTATTTAGACATCTAGGAATATGTTGATACTCAATATAATCAAAATAACGTTCCAAGAGGCGAATTCGTAAATATACCAGTAATAAAGTAGGACTTCGAATAGCATAGGCATTACTTAAATGTAGTACTACTAGCTGCGAATCGATTCATACAACCAAGTGACGGATACCGAGCAAGATAGCATCAATCAACAATTTGATAACAACGCTATACTCTGCAATATTGTTGGTCTCACGGTCGAGACACATACCTCGTAGAGTGATAATCTCATTTGTAGGGGCGTAAATTGCCCAAGCAACAGAAGCAAGGTTTTGAGTACTACGGCTAGTGCCATCAGTGAAGCCAATGTGGGGTAGCGAAGACTCTGACATCTGGAAACCAAACACAACGTAACATAAGGGCAGAGACCAAATAACGAAAAAAGCATACTACAGTAACACACAAGAAGTATGATACAATAAAATACAAGTACTCATGCGTAGGTGATCTTAGGCATAGTACTTCTTTAAGTACAACCCATTTATGGGTTCACTCAAATGGATACCATCGTAATCTACTAACTCGTAAGTTCCTTTCTCCAAAACTCATCTAATGATATAAGGACCTCACCACATGGCTTCGAATTTTCTAGCTCCTAGCATATCCCGATCTTGTTCGTTAAGGAGAACCAAATCTCCTTCAGAGANCTTGACACGTTTCTTCCAGGCTTCTATGACTAGGGTAGTGTCGAGTCGAGTTTTGTCTAATCGCATGAGATACAACAGGTGTTCTTCTTTGGCAAAAGTGTTTGGTAGGAGTTCGGCGGCTAGTTTTAGGGAGGGTATCTCACATTCAATCGACAGGATGGCTTCTAGACCGTAGACTAACCAGAATGGTGTAAACCTAGCAGCAGACTTAACGAACATCCAGTAAGCCCACAATGCTGAAAACAACATTGTGTGCCAACTCATTTTGTGAATCCCTATCATTCGTCGAAGCATGGTTATGAGAACTTTGTTAATTGCTTCGACTTGGTCGTTGGCTTGTGGGTAATAGGGCGTTGAGTTTTCATGGAGAAGACCCAACTTTTCAGTGAGTTCAGACATCATGAATTTTCTAAAGTGGCTACCGTGATCGGTGACGATAGCCTGAGGAACACCAAAACAGACTATGATGTGATTGAAAATGAATAATGTTGCGGTCTTTCCAGTGTTGTCAAATGTCAGCATCGCCTCGGCCCATTTCGTAAAATAGTCTACGGCTACAATAATGTATCCATGCCCCCGACCGAGTGGGGGTGACATGTCATGAAATCGATACCCCATTTTTCAAAGGGACCAATGGAGACCACAGGGTGAAGAGGAGCAGGATGTGACCATATTTTATGGTTGTAGGTATGGCAAGCGTGGAATTTTTGGATGGCAATTATACAATTGTTAAATAAAGAAGGCCAAAAATACCCTGCTCATAAGATCTTCTAGGAAGTAGCATACCCGGACATATGACCACCACATGCTCCAGAATGGAAGTCATTTAAGGCTTTCTCAACTTCATCAAACATGAGGCAGCGTCGAAAAACTGAGTCAATCCCATGACGATAAAGAGTATCACCGAGGATAATATACTGACGGGCTTGGTAGTGTATTTGACGTCGGTCAGTACTGGACAAATTGGGCCGGAAAGTCTGGGTTTGGAGATATATGATGATATCTTCATACCAAAGATCGTCGAAACTAATTAGGAAAAGGGATTCATTGGGTAATGAATCAGCTGCTACATTTTCCGTTTCAGAGTAGGGAAAGTCGCATATCAACTCGGAAAAAACTAAGGATTTCTTGGACTTAGCGCGTTCGAATTCTAAGTCAAACTCCTGTAGTAGCATAATCCACTTGGAGTATTTTCCCCCTAGCAGTTGACGGGTGAGAATGTGTTGCATGGGGTTGCAGTTATAAATTACTGTAGTCTTGCGAGAGAGGATATAGTGCCGGAAACGTTGGACTGCTTGGACAGCTGCCAAGGCCAGTTTTTCGACATGTAAATACTTGGTTTCGGTAGGTGTTAGACTTCGACTCAAGTAATATATAACATGTTCATCATGAGAATCATCCTCCTGGACAAGAACCATAGTGATGGTGTAATCCAAGGCTATGAGGTAGAGGAAATAATCGTGACTGTAATCGGGGGGGAAGAGAAGCGGAGCACGTGTCAGGGATAGTTTTAGAGCTTCGAAATATTTATTTGCGATGGTATCCCATACGAACTCGGACCCCTTTTTGAGTAGTCGCATAAATCTAAGAGTTATCTCGGCATATTTTGGGATGAAACGACGAAGAAAGTTTGCTTTCCCTTGCAAAATTTATAACTGGCGAAGCGAAGAAGGAGGAGGGAGATTGAGAATCGCCTCGACCTTTAAAGGATCTAACCTGATCCCTTGATGTGAAACAATAAATCTTAGAAGTCGGTCGGATTCTATGCAAAAAATGCATTTGTGAGGATTCAATCGTATATGGTAAAACTGACATCGGAGGAAAATGGCTTGAAGGTGTATTGGATGATCAATACGGTGCATGGAATGAGTGGGTAAGTCATCGAGATATGGCTGCATGATGTGCTTGATATCATGGAAGGCATAAGACATAACGCGCTGAAAATTTGCACCAGCAATTTTTAGACCGAAAGGAAGTTTTCGATAGGCAAAAGTGCCCCAAGGACAAATAAAAGCGGTTTTGTGTTGATCCTCGGGAACAATATTGATTTGATTATATCCGGAGAAACCATCCATCAGAGAGAAGATTTTACTTCCGGCACAATCGTCGACAATCTGGTCGACGAAGGGGGTAGGAAAGTTGTCTTTAGGACATGCTTTGTTAATATCACTTTAATCAACACACACGCGTATTGTGCCTTGTTTCTTGTTGATCAGCACAAGATTGGAAACCCAGTCAGTGAAATCCACTAGGTAAATAAAGCCGACTTTGAGAAGTTTCTCAACTTCAAGCTTGATAACAGATGCTTTACGTGGGTGAACTAGACGAAGGCATTGTTGGACGGGTTTAGCATCTGGGTATGTCTTAATCTCATGTATCACAATGTCAGGGTCAATGCCCTACATTTCTTCATAGCTCCAGGCAAAGACGTCATGAAATTCTTTGAAAAGTGACTTGTAGGTGACGATTTCGTCAGGGGAACACAAAGCTTCGATATGCACATTTTTTACAATTCCAGGTTTGATGGATATGTCGAGGGGAATAGTGGGTGAGATATTTCTTAAGTTCCCTTCGGAAAACACATCGTGTGTGGACTCGGGAACAGTGGAAATGACGACAACGGTTGACGGGGTCGAGATCCATTGGTAGCTCTCGATGGTGTGTTGTTCCAGGAAGAGGATGGCACGGTGATGTCCATCGTCCCAAGGGGTGTCTTCAGTGATAGACATAATCATCTCGTCCGTGGGAAAAATGACGCGGAAAGGATCCAGAGACAAATCACCAAGAGAGGAGGTAGAAGGGGTTGCTGATTGAATGGCCTGATAGGCAGATTTGACCAGACTCAAAGGCATTTCGTCGCCATAACGAAGATGATTGTCGGGGTCAGGTACCATCCATGGGTCGTGAGATGCGGGGGTTCCATTGGAGATCATGTTGATTGAAGCGACAGATGGATATGGAACATCAGGCAGTGGGATGGGGAAGGTACCCATTAACGAAGAGTCTTTAAGAAGACCTACACCGACGTTCTGGTATCCGGGGGGGGTTTTGGCGATAAATGGTACGTTGCCAATACGCGTATCCGAGTTAAAGAAGGCTAATTGGTTGACGGTAATTACCGTTCCTTGATGTAGGAAACGTACAACACAAAAAAGAGTCGACACAACTGCGCATATGGAATCAATCCAGCTATGGCCAAGAATAAGGTTGTAATCGAGAGGAGCGTCAAAGACTTCCACTTCAACTTGGACTATTTTTCCTTCTAACGTGATTGGCAATGAAGGAAGGACATCGTAAGGCTTGAAACTGGAGCCATTGAAGGCTTTAAGTGTGTTATGGGATTCAGTCAAAGAGGAAGATTCGATGGATTTCCAGCAGGTAATAGACATGACACACGTCGAGGCACCCTCGTCGATAACAGTTCTACAAATGTTTTTTTCGGAGATAATCACTTGTATTTGGAATGCGAGTTGAGGGGGTAACCTTGGAATGTGATCTTCCAAGTCAAAAATTATTAAATTCGTATCCGTTGGGTCGATTCCACCGATAGCTTTCAACAGTGCCTTCCATTGTATGGGACAACTTTGAAGGACTTCAAGGGTTGACATCACGGATGGTGCTTGGGCCAGATCTTCAACGATGTTGTAGTTCTGGGCAGCACGGGCATGAGGATTGAAAGCCGATTTCCAAACGACGCCCTTTGGAGGAGGGTGAAGGATTGTGTCAAGGCTTGGTCGTTCGAGATGAAGAGGATCGTTGGTAGGTGGAGTCGTAGGAGATGGTTGGACCAATGAAGGAGGTGTAGCATCAACCTTCTCTTTGGAGGAAGAATAATCTTTGGCTTGAGTGGTAAGTGTGATGTCACTTTGCTTTGAATCACCGGTACACATTAAGACATAAGATGTAGTGGAGGGGGATGGTTGGTCATGAATGACCAATTGGGCCTATTGTTGAGAAGGGAAGGGTTGTGACAAGATGGCTAGAGTGGGCGGTTTCGTGGTCCCTTGAAGGAACTTAGTAACCTCGGTGCATTGTGGGAAATCCTTAGTGTAGTGATCATCACCACAGATAAGACAAGGTTATCGGGGTTTGCGCTTATCCCTATCTTCAACAGGTGGTGTTTTTGTTCTCTCTGCTTGTGAAGTATTTTTGTCCTCCTTATTCTTACCCTTTCCCATTCTGGATTTGATTTTACCGCCTGGGGTAGATTGGACAGTGTTTACCTCAGAAGTCTTGTCAGTGGGAGGGGTAGGAGACGAAGCATTTTGAACATTAGAAGAAATGGTTTTTGGGTTGTTGCTAGAGGCATAATGTAGTTGGGCATGGAAAGTGCCAATCACACCACCAGCTGCATGAGAAGTAGCAGGAGTAGTTGAAGTGGCGGAAGTAGAAGGACGAGGTGCATCAGGGAGTAAGTCATAAAGAGTACCCGTTTGTGAGTAAACGAGATCAAGGTATTGAGCACGACTAATGGCCTATTCTTCTGTGACAACTCCACCCATGGCGATGTCACGAACGATGTTGTTCACGAAGGATTTTTTGAACCACTTTGCCAACAACTGATCGGGAAGTTCGAGTTTGATGAGACGTCATCTTCGTCACCACTCATGAATGTGATCGGAGATATGAGTGGCTTTGTTTTGTTTGAAAGAACTCAAAATCTCGGTCCCTGTTTCGTAGTGGATCGGTAACTAGTAGTGGGTGAGGAAAGCCATAGTGAGGGTGTTGAAGTCGACGAAGAAACCTTGTGGTAATTCTATATACCACTTCACAGCAGAACCCATGAGAGTTCGTTGAAAAAGGCGTAAACGAATAGAGTCATCCATCAAGGAGTTGGATGAGCACCAAAGGTGAAAAGTCATGACGTGATTGTTCGGGTCCTCTCCTACTTTGCCATCAAATTTAGGGATGTCAGATGGTAGCTTGGCTGGTATAGCAGGCCATTGGGGAGAGTGACAGATCGGATCATTTAAAATCCTTGATAGATCCGGGAGGTCCAGGGTGGCTAAGAAAGGTAATTGTCTATTCACATGCAAGTACTGGTGGCTTTGGGGAGGGAGTCTCATTGGAAAACCAGTTGTACCATAAGCAGTCTGCATATAGTGCGAAGATCCAGGAAGATTCGGTGGTTGTTGTGGAGGAAAGTAACTCATAGGGTTTTTCCCTTAAATGGGGTCGTGGGGTTGAGCATTCGAACCCCAAATAGGATTGGACGTACCTAGATATGGTTGGCCTATACTAGGGGGTATAACGGATGTAGCTTGAGGTTGTTGCCCCCCAGTCGATTGAGGATTATGTTGTATCAGATGGTTCCAATACTGGACCAAGGATGGAGGTATGTTTTTTCCATAAGGTGGGGTCGGTGGGGGTTGTCCTCCAATTAGAGGTTGTGTGCCAATTTGGGTTTGTGTTCCAATTGGGATTTTCCCTACAAGGGGAGGTTGAGTTGAGCCTCCTTGGTGGAATTTTCCACCAACAGGAATCTGGTAATTCGGTGTGAACGATGGAATGGTGCCACTAGGATCAACGTCTCTGATAGAGGATGGAAAAGGTCCTCTGAAAGGCGGCGGAGGAAGTGTCGGAATGAAACCGGGAGGAGAGTGCCCAGAAGAAGTGGGACCACCAGGAGTTTCGGATGTGATTTGCATAGGAACGGGAATAGAGGCATTCAACGCACAGTATCTGAGTGGAAGTGTTGGGGTGACTCTAGGAGAAAACGGCGTGACAATAGGGTCTTGGCTAGCCGCGGTAATCCCGGTGTGAAGACTCGTAGTATCTGTGTAATGGACCATTTGTAAAGGGAGAGTCGAGATGTGGTCAGCTCGCGGAGCTTCTGTACCAGGAAAATAATAAGTAGTAAAAGGTACTGCATCTAGATCAGATGTTTTGGGGAACGCAGGTGAGACGATAATATCAACGCATGCTCCTGAACCAAAGAGATCCCATCTAAAAACACCAGTAGTCCAAAAAGTGTCTTGGCCCTCAGGTCCAGTCGGTGATCCAGAAAACAAAACAACTAAGTCTCCGTAAGAATTCACTCGCATAATACGTCTCTCAGAGTCGGGATGAAGTCAAAATTCCTCTCGAGAATTAGTAATTTGGAACCATTCTAGAGAGTCAGTTCTTTCCATTTGTGGGGTAGTGACATCTTGGACTTCACTCTGTTGAGGAGAGCCCTCCGGTGAGTTGGTAGGCAAGGGTTGAGAACCTTCCAGATTTTCTGGGGGTAAGCCTTGAATTCTACGTGAACGACGTGGAGGGTCAATTGTGAACGAGTTAAAAACTTATGAAGAAAATTCTACGATCAACTTGGGTAAACAAACAGCATGTGCTAGTAAAAAAAATCTAGGAAGCAAAACCAGGCAAACAAGACCTTCTAATTCTGAAGTCACTAGTTGGTGATGAAATCCAATGTTGCAACGACAAGATAAGAAAGGGTTGGGCTAGAGTGGAAAATTTACGTTGACGACCTGCTTAACGGACTTACACCCTGGTGCAAGCTCCCACACATAATCGTGGGTATACCCTCCAAGGAGACCGAGTGAGTTTGTCCAACGTCAATTCTAGGTACCGTGAAGACTTTCCCCTTCACAGTCACCTTGTGAAAGACCCTAAGAAGATAGGCCACTAATGTTACCACCAATAACAATAAAGCCTGGGGGGATAGTCGACAGTCTGATCCACACGCAAGGGCAGGGTATCTAGCCTGAAATCATCTTGAGAGGCTTCCACTCATCATTATGGGTATACCTCCAAGTGACCCCCATAATACGTGCAATCTCTACACCGATATCAACAAAGAAGGGTGAGTAACTCTGTCAATATCAATGCGACCTTGGGTTTGACCCTTGTGTGAGAAGGGCTTCCCAGGACAAAATGTTGCAAATGGAATTTGACACTCCTTACCACAAGATGCTATTGTGTGTTTTGTGCTTTGGAGAGTGT
>SNQJ01S0038283.1:101126-120233 GCA_010110895.2 Picea sitchensis | reverse complement strand
AGGATTGATCCAGGTGGATATTGGTGGCCACCCACCATTTCTAAATGGCTCAAAACAGTTTTTTGGCCATTTTGGCAATTTACTATTTTTAGCAGGTTTTAATTTTTGGGGTCATTTTGAGGGTCCAAATGAAGGTTTTTCAATATAGAGGTTCTCAATGATAGTCGAAGGCATAATTGATCCCCCAAAATGAATTTCCTCGACAATACCTTTCCAACGAGCTATCACACGCCTAAAACGGAGATCGTATGCAAAAGTTACGACCCCGGGACGTTGATGTACTCACTTACCCAAACGGGGCCCACATGACTTTTGGCGCTTCATCTCCTAGGGTTAGGTTTTTGGATGTCTAAGACTTTTGGCATTCCCATTTATTGTAAAAATGCCTTCAGAGCCTCATTGTAATCATCTTCTCACGGATGCGAGTAGCCGTCACATCTCTTCTCAGAGATAAGCTACCACCATTCTAGCGAGTCTTTCACTCTGTACTTTTACAGTCTCTATACATTTATTTCATTAATAGAAATCATGTATTACTGTATATATGTGACTCTTTTTATATTTCCGCTATATCTCTGTTATATTGTTGTCTCTCTTGCAATATCTCTGAATATTTCTATGTTATATCTCCGCTCTCATTTCGTGCCGAAAATCATCCGGATCATGTAACCACATGGTTAGATTCGTACTTTCAGGTGACGGGATTGAAGACCCTGGGTCTCATCTCTTTGATCTAGGCTGCGATCGAATATGTATAATTTGTTGACACATAGATCCACTTTCTATGTCTTGTGGCTATGTCATCTTAATTTGAATCTTCTTGCATGGATCCACAGTGTATTCTTGGTGGCTATGCGATATTTTGATGGCATGGATCCACGGTGTATGATTGGTGGCCATGACCTATGTTTATGATGTCATCTATCCATGATCTGAGTATGGGAATGCCTACCTCAAAACTAGTATGATATTCTACAGATGCTTGGGTGTTTGCAGGTTTCTGATGAGGTGCACTCCTGGTTTCCGACACACACACACAGTTTACAAAGTATTTTGGATGTCACTAATTCTAGCCTCATACTTTGGGGGGCATTCTGTTACACATGATTTTGGTCATCTTGGTGATGTATTGACAATAGTGTACTCAGGCTCCCAACAAGAACTTTCTCCTGAGAAAAGTGGCAATTATCTCCTTCTAGAAAACATATTTTCAAAGTGAGTTCCCAGGCTACATATGGCCTAGGGTGTGAGAATGACCCATTCTCACAAGCCACCTTCATCTAGGGTGCAAACTTCTCGCAGGTTGCTCTATACATAGGGTGCGAACGTGTTTTTAAGATTGGAAAAGAGAAGAAGTCTTGAGGGTTCTAGAAGGGAATCTTCTAGAAAATGAGTTGGCATTCGTATGGTTGTCATTTTACTAGCTTCTCTGATTTGGTGGGATCATTCTCATCCATGTAACCATCTCACCCTCTCCTATATATTGAAAGGATTCTCATGGAAGAGGTTAAGCAAGATTAATTGAAGAATTGGTGAAGGAATTGTGTGGAGAACCCTACTTGAACAGAAGCTTGGAGACCCTAGTAGGTCTATCAAGAGGAATTGAATCTTCTTCATGAAAGTACAAAGAAAGTGTGTGTATTGGAACCAAGAGTCACCGAAAGGAAGCTTGCGACATCAAGGCGATCAGGTTGCATCTTCTACTTTCAATTAATATGATACAGCGGCATGTCCTTTTCCCATAAAGTTATTTTTACTTTATTGTGTAATTCCTTGATCATATGCATAAGTTGACGATTGAATACATTTTTCTATCTTCACTTTGGTTGGTTTGTGTTGTCTTGGTATTGACCTCACGAGAGCACCGAAGCGAAGTGGGAGAAACAGAGACTTAAGGAAGCGATACAAAGGTATGTCACTTGTTCCTCCTTACTAGTTAATTCAATGGTCGTAACTTAGGGAAAAAGTCATGTCCTATCATGTTTTGTTCTAGATCCAGGTGGATCTAGGGAGATCTGTTAGTGCCTACACCTACCTAAAAGAGCTTAAAGAGAACTCTAGGGGGTTCATTTTTCATATAACCTTTATGAGCCCAAAAAAGTGATAAAAGTGTGCTCGATTACGTTCTCATGTATTTTCGAGCGTGAGAACGAACAAAGACCAAGCTTGAGGTTTTTTATAAAAACCATAAAAAACAATTAATCATGTGATGAAAAAGAGAGAATATCCGTACTCCTTCGTGTGGACTTCAAAGTCGTTATATCTACAAAAATCCGCACTCATAGGGCTATTAGGTTTCAGGTTTGATGAATAAAACAATTTAAAAATCAACAAAAATGGTAAAAAGTAAATATAAGTGGGTAAAAGGGCTTTTACCATAGTTATTGTGACTTTGCCAAGAATTTAGCCCAAAACCCCTCTTTTGCCCTTGAATTTCAGTGCTCGATTGTGGAAGGTACAAGCAACCATTTAGCAAACCGTCTCCATCAGCGAGGTAAGCTCCTTGTCTTCTACCTTTTCATGGTTCAATTTTTTGTTTTCATTGGCAAATTTCAAGGTTTTGAGTTTGTTTTAGGGCCAAAACTTGCGCCTAGGCATTCTCACAAGCTAGTCATACGAGACCTGCGAGAATGCATGATTCTCACAGGTGGCCCCAAAGGCACCTGCGAGAACCTTGCACTGTGCTAAAGGGGCACCTGCGAGGGATGCAAAATGAAAAATCACTTTGATTTTTGCTCAATGAAAAATATGCTAAGTCTTGAAATGAGTTGTTGACTCTCTTCTTATGGTTCTTGTGCAAGAATTTGACCATCACGATGCTAGAGTGGTGTGAAAGAGAGCATGAATAGGATGATGTTATTTTCGGGAATGACCTGGGCACCATTGTCACTCTTTGAGACTGTGGTATTTTGAAATTATTTTGGATCCCAGGCATGAGGGACCAAGTCAGGTTGTTGGAGTACCTCATTCATATGTGGGACGTGAACCAACAAGTATTCCATTGGGGGTCCACACATTTTCCTTGGATATCAAGGACATTTACTTCCTAACAGGACTGTCACATCATGGGTACCACGCTAGCTTGACCGGTAGCCGAGGTAGTGGGCTGCCTATGAGTGATTATTGTCGTTAGTACTGTGTTCCAGAGGCGGAAGAAGCAAAGGAAAGGTGGCCATTTGGGGGGTCCAAGATTTGACCCTTCACATCATCTTGTTCACCATTGCTTGTATGGTTGGGAGTGCTACTCCACACATGGCTCTCCAGAGCTATTTTCAATATGCTATAGAGTGTACTGAGCCTCGAGTCTTTAACTGGTTAGACGCAATACTTCATAGCATAAAGAGGCAGTGGACAAAATACAGGAAAGGTGACCTGAAGAAATTCGGGTACATATCACTTTTGGTGTCCTTCTTTCTTGAGAGGGTTCCCTTGCTAAGATTATAGGTTGAGTGGGGTTTACCGGCCCCACAAGATTTGAGGATGTCGAGGTGGTGCAACCTCATGGCCCAACATGTAGTTGGGCCTATCATCAAATACAATGATTCCTTCTTTGACTGGTTGTGGCCATAGATGTTGATGGTCGACAATTATGCCTATGTCGGGTTGGATTTCCGAGGAGATCCGAATTTGGCCCTACCTGAGGATTCTCAGTGGGGAGATCTAGGTAATAAGTACACATTTTTTCACTTTTTAAATGTTTTTGTCAGTTTTATCATATGAAATGTTTTTATGTTTGTCCAAGGTCTAATTACAAAAATTATTTTTGATGACATAGACGTGGGGCCTTATCGACCTCCGGGTACCTCTCCTATTCAGTAACGAGGAGAGGTGGCTCCAGTGCCACGATGGGACGTTGAAGATTATGAGGCAGTGGAGAAAAACTTAAAGGGGTTGACTGCTGACATTCCGAACATGCCTATCGGAGAGGTCCCTCGGTGTTATCACTGCCATACGGTGGGCGTGTCAGAGTCTATTGGCCGACTGCTTCGTAGGGTTTCCCGGGTAGTTGTGTGTTATTGCGAGCGTCACCCATGATGTTAATTTATAGAAGCTACGAGCTTCATATTTTGAAATTTAGGTCCTCGGACAGAACTTTTTTGTAACAAACTTTTGATTGTTATATACATATATACGGCTTCTACTGGCTTATCTTATGTTATGTGATACATGTGATGTGATTGGTTTATAAATGGCCTAAATTTCTGTCTAATACATAGTTAGTCAATGCATCAGTTAATGTATTTAGACATCTAGGAATATGTTGATACTCAATATAATCAAAATAACGTTCCAAGAGGCGAATTCGTAAATATACCTGTAATAAAGTAGGACTTCAAATAGCATAGACATTACTTAACTGTAGTAATACTAGCTGTGAATCGAGTCGTACAACCAAATGACGGATACCGATCAAGATAGCATCAATCAACAATTCGATAATGGCGCTATACTCTGTAATATTGTTGGTCGCACGACCGAGACACACACCTCGTAGAGTGATAAGTTCGTTTGTAGGGGCGTAAATTGCCCAAGCAGCAGAAGCAAGGTTCTGAGTACTACAGCTAGCGCCATCAGCAAATCCAATGTGGGGTAGAGAAGACTCCGACATATGGAAACCAAACACAAAATAACATAAGGGAAGAGACCAGATAACGAAAAAGAATACTACAGTAACACACAAGAAGTATGATACAATAAAATACAAGTACTCATGCACAAGTGATCTTAGGCATAGTACTTCTTTAAGTACAACCCATTTCTGGGTTCACTCAAAGGGATACCATCGTAATATACTAACTCGTAAGCTCCTTTCTCACGCACTCGTCTAACGATGTAAGGACCTCACCACATGGCTTCGAATTTTCTAGCTCCTAGCATATCCCAATCTTGTTCGTAAAGGAGAACCATAACTCCTTCGGAGAAAACGCAAGGCTTGACATGTTTGTTGTATTGGGCCTTGACACATTTCTTCTAGGCTTCTATGACTAGGATAGTGTCGTGTCGAGTTTCGTCTAATCGCATGAGATACAAGAGACGTTCTTCTTCGGCAGAAGTGTTTGGTAGGAGTTCGACGGCTAGTTTTAGGGAGGGTATCTCACATTCAATCGACAGGATGGCTTCTATACCATAGACTAACCGGAATGGTGTAAACCTGGTAGCAGACTTAACAGACGTCCGGTAAGCCCACAATGCGGAAAACAACATCGTGTGCCAACTCGTTTTTTGAATCCCTATCATTCGTCGAAGCATGGTTATGAGGACTTTGTTAATTGCTTCAACTTGGTCGTTGGCTTTTGGGTAATAGGGTGTTGAATTTTCATGGCGAAGACCCAACTTTTCTGTGAGTTTGGACATCATGAAGTTTCTAAAGTGGTTACCGTGATCGGTGATGATAGCCTGAGGAACACCAAAATGAACTATGATTTGATTGAATATGAATAATGTTGTGGTCTTCTCAGTATTTTCAAATGTCGGCATCGCCTCGGCCCATTTCATAAAATAGTCTACAACTACTATAATGTATCCATGCCCCCCGACCGAGTGAGGGTGACATGTCATGAAATTGATACCCCATTTTTCAAAAGGACCGACGGAGACCAAAAGGTGAAGAGGAGCGGGATGTGATCGTATTTTATGGTTGTAGGTCTGGCAAGAATGGCACTTTTGGACAACAATTATACAATCGTTAAATAAAGAGGGCCAAAAATACCCAGCTCGCCAGATCTTCTGGGCAGTGGCATACCCAAACATGTGACCACCACAGGCTCCAGAATGGCATTCATTTAAGGATTTCTCGGCTTCGTCAAATGTGAGGCAGCATCAAAAAATTGATTCAATCCCACGGTGATAAAGAGTATCACCGAGGATGATATACTGACATGCTTGGTAGCGTATTCGATGGCAGTCAGTACTAGAAAAATTGGGCCGGAAAGTCTGGGTTTGGAGATATATGATGATATCTCCATACCAAAGATCATTGGAACTAATCAGAAAAGGGATTCATCAGGCAATGAGTCGTCTGCCACCTTTTCCATCTCAGAGTAGGGAAAGTCACATATCAACTCGAAAAACACTAAGGATTTCTTGGACTTAGCACGTTCGAATTCCAAGTCAAAATCCTGGAGTATCATGATCCATTTGGAGTATTTTCCCCCTAGCGGTTGACGTGTGAGAATGTGTTGCATAGGGTTGTAGGTAGAAATTACCATAGTCTTGCGAGAGAGGATATAGTGCCGGAAACGTTGAACTACTTGGATGGCTACCAAGGCCAGTTTTTTGACATGTAAATACTTGGTTTCAGTAGGCGTTGGACTTCGAATCAAGTAATAGATGACATGTTCGTCATGAGAATCATCCTCCTGGATGAGAACCATAGCGATGGTGTAATCCAAGGTTGCGAGGTAGAGGAAGTAATTGTGACTGTAATCAGGGGGGAAGAGAAGCGGAGCACATGTCAGGGACAGTTTTAGAGCATCAAAATCTTTGTTTGTGATGGTATCCCATACGAACTCGGACCCCTTTTTCAGTAGTCGCGTAAATCCAAGAGTTATCCCGGCATAGTTTGGGATGAAACGACTAAGAAAGTTTGCTTTCCCTTGCAAAATTTGTAACTGGAGAAGTGAAGAAGGAGGAGGGAGACTGAGAATCACCTCGAACTTCAAAGGATCTACCCAGATCCCTTGATGTGAAACAATAAAGCCTAGAAGTTGGGTGGATTCTACGCAGAAAACATATTTGTGAGGATTCAAGTGTATATGGTAGAACCGACATCGGAGGAAAATGGCTCGGAGGTGTATTGGATGATCAACTTGGCGCATGGAATGAGTGGGTAAGTCATCAAGATATGGCTTCATGATGCGCTTGATATCATGGAAGGCATAAGACATAGCGCGCTGAAAGGTTGCGCCAGCGTTTTTAAGACTGAAAGGAAGTTTCTGATAGGCAAAAGTTCCCCAAGGACAAATAAAAGTGGTTTTGTGTTGGTCCTCGGGAACAATATTGATTTGATTATATCCGGAGAAACCATCCATCAGAGAGAAGATTTCACTTCCGGCATAATCATCAACAATCTGGTCGACAAAGGGGGTAGGAAAGTTGTCTTTAGGACATGCTTTATTAATATCCCTATAATCAACGTACACACAAATTGTTCCTTGTTTCTTATCGATCGGGACAAGATTGGAAACCCAGTCAGTGAGAGCCACCGGATAAATAAAGTTGGCTTTGAGAAGTTTCTGGACGAAGGCATTGTCGGACGGGTTTAGCGTCTGGGTATGTCTTGATATCGTCTATCACAATGTCGAGGTCAATACCTGACATTTCTTCATAGCTCCAGGTGAAGACATCATGAAATTATTTGAAAAGTGACTTGTAGGTGACGATTTCGTCAGAGGAACACGAAGCTCCGATGTGCACATTTTCGACAATTCTAGGTTTTATGGATATGTCGAGGGGAATGGTGGGTGAGATATTACTTAAGTTCCCTTCAGAAAACACATCGTGTGTAGACTCAGGAACATTGTAAATGACGACAATGGTCAATGGGGTCGAGATCTGTTGGTACCTCTTGATGGTGTGTTGTTCCCGGAAGAGGATGGAACGATGATGTCCATCGTACCAGGGGGTGTCTTCCATAACAGACATAATCATTTCATCCATGGGAAAAATGACGTGGAAAGGATATGGAGATAAATCACCAAGAGAGGGGGTAGAAGGGGTTGCCGATTGAATGGCCTGGTAGGCAGATTCGACTGGACTCAAAGGCATTTCGTCTTCGTAACAAAGATGATCGTCGGGGTCGGGTACCATCCATGGGTCGTGAGACGCAGGGGTTCTGTGAATAGAGGTGGAGATCATGTTGATGGAAGCGACAGACGGATGTGGAACATCAGGTGGTGGGCTGGGGAAGGTACCCATTAACAAGGAATCTTTAAGAAGACCCACACCTACGTTCTCATATCCGGGGGGGGTTTTGGCAATGAACGGTACGTTGCCAGTAAGCGCATCCGAGTTAAAGAAGGCTAATTGGTTGACGATAATTACCTTTCCTTGATGTGGGAAAAGTACAACACGAAAAAGAGTTGACACAACTGCACGCATGGAATCAATCCAGCTACGACCAAGCAGAAGATTGTAATTGAGAGGAGCGTTAAAGACTTCCACTTCAACTTGGACCATTTTTCCTTCTAACGTGATTGGAAATGAAGGGAGGACACCGTAAGGTTTAAAACCAGAGCCATTAAAGGCTTTGAGTGTGTTGTGGGATTCAGTCAAAGAGGGAGAGTCGATGGATTTCCAACAGGTAATAGACATGACACACGTCGAGGCACCCTCATCGATAACAGTTCTACAAATTTTTTTGTCAGAGACAATAACTTGTATTTGGAATGCAAGTTGAGGGGGTAACTTTGGAATGTGATCTTCCAAGTCAAAAATTATTAAATTTGTATCCGTGGGGTCGATTCCACCAATAGATTTCAATAGTTCCTTCCATTGTGTAGGACAACTTTGAAGGAATTCGAGGGCTGACATCGCGGATGGTGCTTGGGCCAGATCTTCAACAATGTTGTAGTTCTAGGCAGCACGGGCATGAGGATTGAAAGCCAATTTTCAAACGACGCCCTTTGGAGGAGGGCGAAGGACTGTGTCGAGGCTCGGTCGTTTGAGATAAAGAGGACCATTGGTAGGTGGAGTCATGGGAGATGGTTGGACCAATGAAGGAGGTATAGCATCAACCGTCTCTTTAGAGGAGGAATAATCTTTGGCTCAAGTGGTAAGTGCAATGTCATTTTTCTTCGAACCTCCTGTACACTTTATGACATAGGATGTATTGGAGGGGGAGGGTTGGTCGTGAATGACCAATTGGGCCTATTGTTGAGAAGGGAAGGGTTGTGACAATACAGCCAAAGTGGGTGGTTTCGGGGTCCCTTGAAGGAACTTAGTAACCTCGGCTCGTTGTGGACAATCCTTAGTGTAGTGATCATCACCACAGATAAGACAAGGGTATCGGGGTTTGTGTGTATCCCTATCATCAACGGGTGGTGTTTTTATTCTTTCTTCTTGCGAATTATTTTTTTCCTCCTTATTCTTACCCTTTCCCTTTCTGGAATTTTTTTTACCGACGGAGGTAGATTGAACAACATTTACCTCGGAATTCTTGTCGATGGGAGGGGTAGGAGACGAAGAATTTTGAACATTAGAAGAAATGGGTTTGGGGTTGTTGCTGGAGGTTTGGACGGAATGTGGTTGGGCATGGAAGGTGCCAATCACACCGTTGGCCGCATGAGAAGCAACAGGGGTAGTTGAAGTGGCGGAAGTAGAAGGATGAGGTGCATCAGGAAGTAAGTCATAAAGAGTACTCGTTTGTGAGTAAACAAGGTCAAGGTATTGAGAACGACTAATGGCCTGTTCTTCTGTGACAACTCCACCCATGTCAATGTCACGACCGATGTCGTTCCCAAATGATTTCGTGAACCATTCTTCCAGCAACTGATCGGGAAGTTCGAGTTTGATGAAACGTCATCTCCGTCGCCATTCATGAGTGTGATCGGAGATATGAGTGGCTTTGGTTTGTTTAAAAGAGCTCAAAATCTTAGTCCATGTTTCATAGTGAATCGGTAACTGGTAGTGGGTGAGGAAAGCCATAGTGACGGTGTTAAAATCGACGAAGAAACCTCGTGGTAATTATATATACCACTTCACGGCAGAACCCGTGAGAGTTCGTTGAAAAAGGCATAAACGAATAGATTCATCAATCAAGGAGTTGTATGAGCACCAAAGGTGAAAAGTTATTACGTGATTGTTCGGATCTTCTCCCACTTTTCCATCAAATTTAGGGATGTCGGATGGTAGTTTGGCCAGTATGGCGAGCCATTGGGGAGAGTGAAGGATTGGATCATTTAAGATTCTTGACAGATCCGGGAGGTCCAGTGTGGCTAAGAAAGGTAACTGACTGTTCACATGCGGGTACTAGTGAATTTGGGGAGGGAGTCCCATCGGCAAACCAGTGGGACCATAAGCAGTCTGCATATAATGCGAGGATCCAAGCAGATTTGTCGGTTGTTGTGGAGGCAAGTAACTCATTGGGTTATACCCTTGAATGGGGGCATGGGGTTAAGCAGTCGATCCCCAAATAGGATTCAACGTACCTAGATATGGTTGGCCTATACTAGGGGGTAGAACAGATGTAGATTGATGTTGTTTCCCCCCAGTTGATTGAGGATTATGTTGTATCATATGGTTCCAATACTGGGCCAAGGATGGAGGTATGTTATGTCCATAGGGTGGGGTCGGTGGGGGGTTGTGCTCCGATTGGGGGTTGTGTTCCAATTGGGATTTTCCCTGCAAGGGGGGGTTGATTTGGGCCTCCTTGGTGAAATTGTCCACCAACGGGAATCTGGTAATTTGGTGTGAACGATGAAATTATGCCACTAGGATCAGCGCCTCTGATAGAGGATGGAAAAGTTCCTCTGAAAGGGGGTGGAGGAAGTGTCAGAATGAAATCGGGAGGAGAGTGCCCAGAAGAAGAGGGACCACCAGGAATCCTATATGTGATTTACATAGGAACGGGAATAGAGGCATTCAACGCACGGTATCTAGGTGGAAGAGTCGGGGTGACTCTGGGCGAAAGAGGTGTGCCAATAGGGTCTTGGCTAGACATGGTAATCCCTGTGTGAGGACTCGTAGTATCTGTGTAATGGACCATTTGTAAAGGGAGAGTCAAGATGTGGTCAGCTCGTGGAGCTTCTGTACCAGGAAAATAATAAGAAGTAGTAAAAGGTATTGCATTTGGGTCAGAGGTTTCAGGGAACGCAGGTGAGACGGTGATATCAACGCCTGCTCCTAAGCTAAAGAGATCCCATCTAAAAATGCCAGTAGTCCAAAAAGGATATTGACCCTCAGGTCCTGGAAAAGGTCTAGTCGGTGATCCAGAAGACAAAACAACCAAGTCTCTAGAAGAATTTACTCACATAATACATCTCTTAGAGTTGGGATGAAATCGAAAGTCCTCTCGAGAATTAGTAATTCGAAACCGTTCTAGAGATTTGGTTCTTTCCACTTGTGGAGTGGTGAAATCTTGTACTTCACTCTATTGAGGAGAGCCCTTCAGTGAGCTGGTAGGCAAGGGTTGAGAACCTTCCAGATTTTATGGGGGTAAGCCTTTCATTCTACATGAACGACATGGAGGGTCAATTGTGAACGAGTTAAAAACTTACGAAGAAAAGTCTACGGTCAACTTGGGTAAAAAAACAGCATGCGCTAGCAAACAAAATCTAGGAAACAACAGCAAGCAAACAATACCTTCTAATTCTGAAGTCACTAGTTGGTGATGAAATCCAATGTCGCAAAAATGAGACAAGAAGGGGTTGGGATAGGGTGGAAAAGTTACGTTGACGACCTGCTTAACGGACTTACGCCCTGGTGCAAGCTCCCACACATAATCGTGGGTATACCCTCCAAGGAGCCCGAGTGAGTTTGGTCAACGTCGATTCTAGGTACCGTGAAGACTTGCCCCTTCACAGTCACCTTTTGTAAGACCCTAAGAAGATAGGCCACTAAGGTTACCACCAACAACAATAAATCCTGGGGGGACAGTCGACAATCGAATCCACACGCAAGGGTAGGGTATCTATCCCAAAATCAACTTGAGAGGCTTCCACTCATCATTGTGGGTATACCTTCAAGTGACCCCCATAATACATGCAATCTCTACACCTATATCAACAAAGCAAGGTGAGTAACTCTGTCAATATCAATGCAACCTCGGGTTTGACCCTTGTGTGAGAAGGGCTTCCCAAGACAAAATGTTGCAAATGGAATTTGACACTCCCTAACACAAGATTCTATTGTGTGTTTTGTGCTTTGGAGAGTGTATCTCTCTGCCTTATTCCAAAGCTCTAGCCTAGCTAATGTTGGTGTAATCAAGTCCTAGAAAAGAGTTACTAGTTAAATTTTAAAATTTGCACGACATTATTAAAGGTTGTTGTTCCTCAAAGGAGATGGAAATGAAACCGATGTTGTGTGAGACTCTGACCCAACAATGCATAGATAGGAATGAATAATATCAATTCTTGTTCGATGAATCCTATTTACGGGAGGGAAAGAGGAGTTTTCTGGAACAATCTTGAACTACAATATATAATCTTATTTGACAACGCAATATCAACAAATCACGACCAATGCCAATTCTCTATTCGATCTATTTCAACAATTGAAAGCCAATATTTTCAAAATAAAAATTGCTTTTAAAAAGAAAAATGTTTTTTAATTTTCAATAGAAACCACACAATAGTGGTGAAACTAAGAAAAACCAACAACTAATGAAAAGCAATATACAACAAATCCCAAACCAATATTTCAATGAAGACAAACATAACAAGAAGACAAGACTAGTCTTTTCAAATGCATGAGGGAAACAATTTTCCAAGTAATGAGCAATTGAGAAAGACACATAATCCCAACTTTTAAATCGATCACCGGCACCCAACCAAACAAGCACTCGGATTTTAGGACCAGAGATTATATCCTTGTTAAGAAAAGGTCAAGAGATAACAGTTGAGAAAAATGAACAAGAAGAGCTTTTGATTTCTGAAGACTAATCATTCACAAAATCTGAAGTCAAGAAACAATCAATCAGTAGCCCAAGAAGTTCTCTTTAGACACACATACCAATCTGGGTATCTGGGCATACAAAAGACCTTAATCCCAAAATTTTGCAAAATGGGTTCGCAGGCAAGCAGTAATGTACAGTGCGAGAATGGAGCATTCTCGCAGGCTGGTCACAAGTAGAGTGCGAGATGTTCGCACTGGACTGCATAGTAGGGTGCGAACTCCAGTAGTTCTCACAGGCAATAAAAGGGTTCAGTGCGAGAATGACTGAAACTAAGCAAAATTTGGAAAAAAGACAAATAATTTGAAGGAACCTCTGGACCCAGAGAGTCTGTCAAGGTCTCCTCAAGACTCAGAGATTGATAGAAATTAAAAATGATAAGGTAAGAGCAAATGGCCAAGGAAAAACACCAAAAATCACCAAAAAATGGGTTGCTTCCCCAGTGGAGTTGCCAATTTTGTTATCGGACTAATCGGTAGGTGTGGACACTAACAGATCTCCCTAGATTCACCTAGATCTAGAACAAAATAGGACAGTACATGACTCTTTCCCTAAGTTGTAATCATTGAATCTGCTAATAACGAGGAATAAGTGACATACCTTTATATCGCTTCATTAGGTCTCTGTTGCTCCCGCTTCGCTCCAGTGCTCTCGTGAGGTCAAGACCAAGACAACACAAACCAACCAAAATGAAGATAGAAAAATGTATTCAATGTCAGCCTATGTATATGATCAAGGAATTACACAATAAAGTGAAAGTGACTTTATGGGAAAGGGACATGCCGTTGTATCATATTAATTGAAAGTAGAAGATACAACCTAATCGCCTTGATGTCGCAAGCTTCCTTTCAGTGACCCTCGGTTCCAACACACACACTTGCTCTGTACTTGCATGAATAAGATCCAATTCTTCTTGATAGACCAACTAGAGCCTTCAAGCCTCTGTCCAAGTAGGGTTCTTCACACAATTCTTTCACCAATTCTTCATTCAATCTTGCTTAACCTTTTCCATGAGAAACCTTTCAATATATAGGAGAAGGAGAGATGGTTACATGGATGAGGATGATCCCATCAAATTTGAGAAGCTAGTAAAATGACAACCATACGAATGCCAACTCATTTTCTAGAAGATTCCCTTCTAGAACCCTCGAGACCTCTTCTCTTTTCCAATCTTGAAAACAGGTTTGCACCCTATGTATGGAGAAAACTATGAGAATTTCGCACCCTAGGTGTAGGTGGCCTGTGAGAATGAGGGATTATTGCTCCCTAGGTCATATGCAGCCTAAGAACTCACTTTGAAAATATGTTTTCTGGAAGGAGACAAGGGCCACTTTTCTCAGGCAAAAAGTCCTTGTTGGGAGCCTGAATACACCATTGTTAATACATCACCAGAGTGACCAAAATCATGTGTAACAATCGTCGAACTATCTAACTACAAATGCATACTAATGCATACTAAAGAAACACACTTTTACCTAACGACACATTAGACCAAGTTGATCTTAACTAACTCCTAAGTGTCTAAATAACCTAACAAGAAGAAATTGCAATGTAAATTTGACAAGAAAGATATTGGAGTTTAGCAAGTTGTTGATGGAGTTTTAAATGAATAAGAGAAGTACTCCTTGAAGATTATGAAGCTATTTCATGGTTCAAAAGGGAGAAGTGGTGCTTGAGTATGTTCATGTCATAGCACAAAATAATGTGATCAAATTTTGGCAAATTAGGGAAAAATTCTATCAAAATTATTTTTTGGTATCCCTCTTCCTTTCCCTTTTTCTTAATTTTTCCTTATTTCTAAGTCTCAATCCTTACCCATTACTTTAACCTTGACCAAATTATCTAGTCTTGGAGCAATTCCTTTCCACCTTTATTTGGGCCATAGTCAATTTATAGAATGTGGAGTGTAGAGCTCCATAATGCCTTACCCACCCACCACATTGCATTTCTCTTTATACTCACGTCATACTACACCCTCTACATCTATGTATCTACCTCCACATTCAATTTTCTCCATATTTTCCCTCCTCCAATAATCCATCTCCCTAAATTTGCATCATCCTCTACTCTCTACATCTATGTCCACTCTACCCCACCTTACTATCGATTCCATATGCATTCACTATTGTCCTCTGCTCTTTTCATTCCATTTTCTCCATGTTTCTACCTTTTCATCATCCATACCTCCACATCCCACATTATTAATGTGGAATGTGAAATCAAAAGGACTTCATTTTCCTTACTTTACATTTGCATCAAGGACAAATAAGATAGACCTAAGAAATACCCAATACGAGTGACAAATGTGAAGGAATATTTCAGGTAGCACAATAGAGGTCCAACACCTGGGCAGTGTAGTGCATGTGGGAAATGATGACATGACATAGGATTAATTGACTAGTGGTTGAGTGCCACATGAACCTTTCGTTTGAGGTGGTAGTTATGACTAGGTAAACACCAATACTTCAAGATGATTGGGAACAAGTGTGATATATAGTCTCTAAAATTTATCTTTTGTGGAAAATATGATCAATGATGATAACATAGGATGGGTCTTTTATCCATTAACAACTAGGGAAAATTTTAGGTGCTAAATTTCACCAATGGGCTAATTTTCCATGTTTTTTCCAAGAAAAGATTCACCAATTTCCATTTTTTTCTAAAATGATTTGTCCAAATTCTCAAAGGATAAAAGTATTTTACTCTTAAAATGACCAATTCTTATAAACTTGAATACCTTTGCAAAAATATTGCTAGACAGTTTTTGGTTGGTGTTTTAAGAATCAGTAAGATTCACCAAGGTTTCTACACTTTAAGATAAGTATTGATCCTTAAAATTATCTCTAAATTAACAAGGAGGAATCCTTATTCAATATAAATATCAAAGAATATTTTGACATTTCCAATGTGGGAAATCTTTCCATGAATCTAACAACTATAAGTGATTTGTAAAACATATTGATGGTGATGGAGTCTTAGCTTCCATAAACTATATATAGATTTATAGGTGTGAGGATGTGATGACCTGGTCCAACCATTGATTTTCACATAGCATGTGGGCCAACTTTCAAATAAAGTCAATGATTTTCATATGGGATGACTTGGTCAAGTCCTCTTACTTAGTTATGGAGGAGATCAAATGCAAGTTACAATAATCAGATTATTAGGTGTGAATGCCTATTACGATCATGGGTAGGAGTAACCGAAGATCCTAAGTATAGGCCATGATTCAAAAATAATTTGGCCACTCCTTTATCATTGAAACCCGCATGTTGTGATCAAACTTGACTTCATCAAATAATTATTGGGATCAAAACACCCTGTCTATGCTTTTATTGAATGATTAGAGATTAATTTGTCATATATGAGAAATCTTAATCATTTTAATATTTATGATGATCTTTGACTATGTCAAGATGATCAATCCATTATCTCCATTTTAAGATGAGAAAGAAGCTTATTAAAGGGTGGGATGTTAATAGATTACTCATGGGATTAATTTTCTATCTTATGGGAGAGTGGACATGTTTGTAATGGAAGATGTGCCTTCATTTTATTGACTCTATAAATTGGATTTCTATATGGATGCTACATTGGTTCTATTGTTATCTTTATCTTTCTTTGGAATTGTTATTATTTTCTTAAGAGTTTAATATGATCAAATATGGAACTTGCGATAGGTTTTTTCTCCCATTTTTGTTTGTGTAATCTTGTTGTTTATCATATCCACTGTGATCATACTTTTCAAGTTATGAGTCTTTTATTAATGACTAGATAGATAATAACATTTTACCAATGTTTTAATTAATGGTTGATTGTTGTC
Source organism: Picea sitchensis (assembly GCA_010110895.2). Taxonomy (NCBI): domain Eukaryota; kingdom Viridiplantae; phylum Streptophyta; class Pinopsida; order Pinales; family Pinaceae; genus Picea; species Picea sitchensis. The sequence goes on along the minus strand of SNQJ01S0038283.1, from coordinate 103,800 downwards.
TTGAAGATTCATTAGTTTATCTCAAAATAACTTCATTTAGTATTTACCCAAGAATATATATATATATATATATATATATTCTTGGGTATTTGATCTACCATATTCCAAATCTTATTATCTTAAAATACAAATTATAGATATTTTTTTAGGAATACCCCCCTTGAGTTGGAAAGAACCAACCTAAAGTGAGAGTAAGGTTGTTTCGGTGATAATGAGTAGCTTCCTACGTGGTATTAAAGTTGTGTTGAGTTATGTAAAAGACTTCATACTTTGAAGCTATGTGGTTTGGAGGGATAATAGCTCCTTCATATTTGTAGGTAGAAAATGTTGTAATTGATGAAGCCTCTAGCTAAGGGGGAGTTTGAGATGTTAAGGGGGAGACTTTTTTTGTTGGAGAACACCTTCCTTTTGTTAGGGAGTGTTAATTTACAAAGTCAAAACAATGGTTTTGTTGAGTTAGTATTATGGTCATGTATTAATTTCTCAAAACATTTGTGTCAAGGTCCTAAGATAGATGTCTCATGACAATATTTTGAAGTCATTTACCTATGAGTCATGGTGGTCTAAGTTGAGTCATGTCTAGTGGATTAGAGTGTCATTCCAAGTCATAGTCATCAGTCTTGTCCCAAGGTCAAGTAAATTGGTTATGTGATCTCATATCATCATTAGAGAGGGTGGGTTTCAAATCATTATACAATGTCATAAAAAGGTCATATAAACATGTTTACATGACCATTGTGATTGAGACTCTTGTGACTGCAACTAAGATTCCTCTTAGCAAAGAATCCATTAAAAGGGGGGAAAGGCCATTTCAAGGTGTTGAAATAGTTGTAGTTATTGAGAAGACTCATGACAGTAGAAAAATAAAGTTAAAGGGTAAAAAAATCATGTTCCCTCCTAAAGAAGTAAAAGTGACAAAACCTAAGAAACCATTTACCAGGTCTGCAACACAGAAACAAAATCGTGTAGAAGAAAATCTTGTAGACGAAGATCCAATTGATGAAGATCCTGCAGATGAAATTCCAGGTACTGATGAAACATTTCCATGTCTTTAAATTAAATATGTTGTAGAAGATAAACCTTCATCAGGAAAGAAAGTGAGGTTTAGTCCAGAAATAGTTAACAAAGAAAAGCTTGCTAGGCATGTAACTATATCATAGGCAAGAAAATAGATCCAAGATTAGGAAACCAAATATAAAACACATGTTCATTATTCTACTGAGGAGGTAGTTGAAGTTCATTCTACCCCAGAGAAAGAATACTTCGCAACCAAAATATTGAAGAAACAGTTGAAAGAGGCTCAAGCTATAATTCTAAAATTAAGAGAAGAAAACAGACATATGAGAAGGAGGATAGCAGAACACTTGGACCTGTGTGAAGAAGCTTTATAAAATGGTAAAATAATGTTCAAGAGGTCACTGTCCCTACATAATAAAGTGAAGAAATTATACAAGAAGAATAGGGTGTTAAAGACAAAAGAAAGATTGATAAAGGATCAAATGGCAAAAAGAAACCTGGACTTGTTGGCCCAAGCTGCAATAGAATAAGTTGATAACACTCAAGTTAATCATGAATATTTTGAAGTTATATATGGTTTTGGATCCGGTATGAAGATTTTTTCAACATCAATAAATGAAAAACAGAGATTTCACAGCACTCTCGCTGTGAAACTGCCCAAACAAATATTTCACAACAACATGTTATGTTTGTTGTGAAATCACCAATCGACATGTTAACGAGTATTTTTAGCTAACATATGGAGTGAGTTTGACATGTCAACATCATATTTGGATAATTTAACATTTTTTCCATCGAAAGTATGTAACAGAAATATTAGGGTGTATTAGTTGGTCAGAAACTGAAACCCTAGTTTGTAGGAACTTGTGGCAATTTTGTTGAAAATTTGTTAAGAAATTAGTTTATCAATTGTAACTTCTTTTTGGGTGAGAAAAAATAACTACTTCGACTTCTTGGAATCAAGATGAAGTGTAATTTTATTTATTATAATGAAAAAGACAATATAAGGGTTCGAGAGTTGAGTAAGAAGATTGTTGGTTTCTTTTAATAGTTTCTTAATATTAATGAAAGGTTGGAAGACAAGTGCTTGAATATTTTTCTCAGAGATTCGTGTGTTCAGTTGTTGTAGTATGTTCTCTTGGTGTATGTTCTCTCCTTTATTTTATCCCATTAAATGTTTTCTTATATGTTTGAATATGAAAATATTGATGCAGAAATCATTGTCGTTTGCTCTATTTCTATCTTGTTTCAGATATTCATTTTCAGGCTGATACGTGTATACATAATTCATCTAAGATAGATGCTTTGTGTTACTTTGAATGTTTTCTTTTTCATCTATCCATCTTTATGATTTAATTTCTAGCAATAGTTGGTTGTCTGGCCTCTGGGATAAAAAGTTTCATGTCAAGTTCTGAAAACCTTCATTTGATCTTCTTTATGACTTCATGCCCAATAGATATTCTTCTCGAGACTACTAACCATTTCATACTCTTGATTCTCATAAAACCTAGCCATTGTACTGATTGAAAAAAATGATAGGAGAGAGCCCTCTCAGGACTGACAGAAGGATAGCTTCCAGTCTTAAAGTAGGTTTGAGGTTACCTCTAATATTTTCTGTTGCAACCAAGAAAATTACAAAGTGATAACATTTTGGATT
>SNQJ01S0038283.1:83115-96454 GCA_010110895.2 Picea sitchensis | reverse complement strand
GGTATGAAACTTTCTTTTATGTAGTTCTTTGATATTTCTTCTCTGCAATTCCACAAGTTTGATCAAAATTGGATGTGCCAAGTGGAATATACGGTAACTTCCCCACAACTTGTCGATTTTTGGCCTTTCCAGGATATCTCACTTGCATAGCGTGCCCCACACAAAATAATTGATATAAAATTATGAAACTCATACTAGAAATACTACAGACTGTCCACGATCCAATGAAACCAGTCCCACTCAATTTGGATACTCTAGGAAGAAGTTATAATTTTTTTACCTGGAACACCTTCTTGAGACTAGTCAATAGGACTAGTCAGATACCCTATCTTACATAGTGTGTATCTACAAATTTATGATGAACTAGAAGCTGAACGTTTTACCACAGATACCTTACTAATTTTGTAAATATCCTCCGAATTTCAAGGTCTGAAACGTTACAAAAAATGTTTTATAGAGAAAATTCCGCAATGACTCAGTTTAGGATGATTCCAGAACCCTATTGTGTACAGGCTATATCTTCGAAAGTATAAGGCCTCAGGAGCTGAATTTTGAGCCCAACGTACCTTGATCCTTCTACTAAATATCCTCCAAGTCGTTCCTTATAAAACATTGTAGAAAACAATTTATAGCGAAAATGCCAAGGTGTCTCAGATGTAGCAGCGAAACCCCAAGACCTTGAGCTCTGATACCATATGTTAAGAACCAAATATCAATATAGCATAGAAAAACCTCATAAAAAGTACTCAATGCCTTGAGAAAGAGATAATTTCATATAATAAGCCTCTTCGAGGGGGCAACTTCCTTTTACCCCACTTAAATGTTCAAGTACTAGATGATTCAAAATGAAAATGTCTCCTTGGTATTTATAGGAGACTAGGAGGTATAATTACAACTAATGGCCTAAAGCCAACATAAATAAAATAACATTACTAATATAATATGCCCCAATTAAGGGGTAATGAGCCAATATTAGGGCTTAACAAAGGTTTCAAGATCTCATTCCTAAGGGTAAGCAAAGAACCAGTTACAAAAGTCAGTTGTATAATTTTACCCTGGCAATTTCATTGACAAGATCAGTTACAAGAAGGTGACCCCACTAGAAATATTGGCTCCAAATAATATCCATACAAGGAAGAACCCAGACCCAAATCCTCTAGAACCTCCATTTGATCTTAAAAAAAATATTAGGAAAAGTCAGAAAAGATCATATTAGATACATACAGTGTCCTTAGAAAGAACATTTTCCTTGCCAAAATCTAAAGTTAAAAGTCTTGAAGATGTGCCCTTTGTTGTAAAGTTTGAAAATTTTCTAGTCAGAACTAAGTCAGAGTCTAATTTAAGTAAGATGGTGTTTGACTTTAATAAGTTTAGATCTCCATTTATTGTTTCTCCTGGGATTAGTTCCCCAAATCCTGGTGCTAGTTCCCCAAAAGATTCAGTCTCAAGTCAAGTTTCAATCCCAAAACATAATCCTATAAGATTCATGGCTGCTAGGTTTTCCCCTCTTGTTCTCCATGCTCAATTGCATGACTTACCTCAGAATTATTTTGAAAGAATTAAAACTTATAATGCAGAAGGAGATATCACAACACGACAACATTTGGACACATTTAACGATTTTGTGGATTTAGAAGAAGTTGGCTATGAAGATGCAAAAATGAAATTGTTTGCACAAATTTTTGATGGAGAATCCAAGAAATGGTTCAAGGGACTTGTAGCGAGAAGTATCCCTGATTTTCCTGGTTTTGAAACAATTTTCCTCGGGAAATGGAAGGACAATAAAAACCCATTACAACTTCTAACATAATATAATAGTTTGAAAAGAGATGTTTATGAAACAGTGCAAGAGTTTTCCACTAGGTTCATGAAGGTATATACTGTAATTCCTGATCAGGTTAAACCTCCTCTGCACTATGTTGATGCTTTCAGTAGTGACTTTGCTTTGTTGCTAAGAGAAAAGAGATATGTCACTCTAGCTAATATGATGAATGATGCTATAGATGTAGAAGATAATTTAATGACATCCAGGAAAATAAAGGTTAAAGTTGAAGTTGAGAAAAAGAAGGTCAGAGAGGAAAATCATCCTTCATCCTCTAAATCTGCAGATATAAAGATTGATATGATGGTGAAGACAATGGAAAATATAGTGAAGAGGTTAACCTTGGATAATAGACCTCCTCCCAGAGAAAGATAAGATCCTCAGGTAAGGAATCAAAATTTCAAGAGACCTCCAATTCCTCAAATAAGACAATGACACCAAAGAAACCAGAGAGACCAACAAATCAGACATCCATTTCAAGAAAACTATGTTGAAGATTTTTTTGAAGAACCTGAAGATCAAATCAATATTTTTGATGAAGATGAATCTGAAATTTACTTGACTAAAGAAGATATTGATATGTTTCAGCAAGTACAAGAAAATGAAGTGTTAATGGATTCAGAAGAATATAAACAAGGATGTCAATTTGTTTTTTTATGAATTTCAGAAACAATACAATCTCAGGAACAAAAATGTGGTTGTTAATTCGAGTAAAGCTCAAGCTTATCAGTGCTCTACCAGTCAAAGGAATAAAGATCCTCCAATAAAATACATACTAGAGAAAAACAATACAAAGGATGATGGTCCAAAGAAATCTCAAGATGCTAAAAAGGATGCCAATAGTAAAGAGGTAGATAGGCCTAAATCTACTTTTAGTCTTGAAAGTGAAATATCTAAGTTGAAAGTTTCAATTCCTTTTAATGAGCTTATCAAAAATAATGTATATAGAGGTCAGATTATGAAAATCTTGAAGACAGGAGAAACCTATGACACTCTAAACCTTCATGATGACCATCGTACCTTCCTTTTTGGCCCAAGGGTTGAAGCAGACTATGATAATGAAAATGAAGTACCTCCTTTTTATTTAAGTCTAAATTTTCATGATATGACCATGCATAATTCCATGTTAGATTCAGGGGCATCCCACAACTTGATTCCAAAGGTGGTTATGGAAAATCTTGGGTTGGATATCACCAAGCCATATAATGATTTGTTTTCATTTGATTCGAGGAAAGTAAAATTATTATGGTTGATTAAAGATCTTGTTGTCACCCTAACTCAGATCCCAGCTAGAGTGTTTTCATGGATGTAGTGGTTGTGGACATTCCACCTAAATTTGGGATGTTATTTTCTAGGTCCTGGGCAACACAACTAAAGGGTGCATGGATATGTCTTATGCTACAATTGTTGTGTTTGGGAAACAAAGAAGATTATATAGAGAAAATAAATTAGCTTATATGGTGAGTACCCCAGATAGAAAAAATAATCACCCTATCTATGTTGTTGGTACTGATATCAGGGCTTCTATTTTTTATAATGATTTATGTCTTGAATAAGAGTGCAAGAATGAACCAGAAATTCCAGAGAAGAAAGGTGAACATTTGCAGGAAAAGCCTATTTCAGATCAAGCAAATGATGATGATAATGGATTTTGGAATATGGATTTTGATGGAGTTATTAGTAGAGAAGGAGTTGGGGCTGGTGTATGGATTGTTCCCCCAAATGGTGCATCAAAACTCTGTTCTTTCAAATTAGCTTTTGACTGTAAAAATAATGTAGTTGAATATGAGACTTTGATATTGGGATTAAATACTTTGAAAGAATTGAAAGCTAAGAGAATAGTTGTGCATGGTGAATCTAAACTCGTGATTAATAAAGTCAAAGGTATTTACCAAACTAAACACCTTGGAATGAGGTCATACATGAATGAAATATTAGAGTTATTGGAAGGATTCTTAGAATATGATGTATCATTAATACCAAGGCGGGGGGGGGATATGATTGTTGATGCTTTAACTACCTCATCTAGTGTTTTTAAAATTCCCATTCATCCAAATAAAAAGTATGAGAATGAAGTCAAACACAGGACATGAGTCCCTGACAACATCAAATATTGGCATGTCTTTGAAGATGATAAATAAATAATTAGATTCCTCCAAAATTCAGATGAATTTTCCAATACACATATAGACGGAGAGAATCTTTTTGTTGAAGAAGAAAGCGAAGATTTGACTCCAAGTTCAATAGATTATCAAAATGTTACAGTTGGAAAGGAGATTATTCAATTGAAAAATGATTTCATCCCTGAGGGTTTGCTTCATCTTGAAGAGTTGTTTGATAATAATTATGTGTAAAAAAACCCAAAGGTGACTCTAAATGAAGGTGAGGCATACAAATGCAATATTGGAACTGAGAAGGAACCAAAAATCATCAAGTTGTCAAAAAATCTAACTCCAAAAAATAAATAAAGGTATCTCAAATTAATGAAGGAATTCTCATATGTGTTTGCATGGAGTTATGAAGATTTGAAGGTTTATGATACAAATATCATTCAACATACAATTCCAATCATAGAATATCAGAAGCCATTTAAACAGAAACTAAGAAGGATAAATCAATTTCTCCTACCTTTGATTGAAAAAGAAGTAAAAAAAATGTTTGATGCAAATATTATTGTCTCATTGAGGTTTTCTAAATGGTTGGAAAACCTTGTTCCTGTTAAGAAGAAGAATGGATAAATTAGGTTATGTGTAGATTTCAGGAATTTGAATAGGGTGTCTTTGAAGGATAACTATCCTCTCCCAAATATGGATTACATTTTACAGAAAGTTGTGGGATCACAAAAAATGTCAATGTTAGATGGTTATTCAGGGTATAATCAGATCATGGTACACCCAAATGATCAAGAAAAGACATCTTTTACTACACCTTGGGGGGCATTCATGTATGCAAAGATGCCATTCGGGCTAATGAATGCAGAAGAAACATTTCAACGAGCTATGGATATAGACTTTGCAGAAGAAAGGGATAAGTTCATTGTGATATATTTGGATGACATTACAGTTTTTTCTAGCTCAGATGAGGAACATTTTAAGCATTTGAAAAATGTTTTTATGAAGTGCAAGAGGTTTGGTATTTATTTAAACCCAAAAAAGTCAATTTTTGCAATGCAAGAGGGAAATCTCTTGGGCCATGTGATATCAGAGGAAGGAATCAAGATAGATCCCAGCAGAGTAGCAGCAATCCAGAAAATAGATAATCCTAGGAATAAAAAGGAAGTACAATATTTCCTTGGCTGAGAGAATTTCCTAAGGATATTTATACCAAACTTTGTTGAAACTGTTAAGTACATCACTCATATGTTGAGAAAGGATAACTAGGTTAAATGGACTACTGAAGAAAAGGGGTCATTTGATGACATAAAGAGAGCAATCTTTGAATCACCAATGTTAAGCATCACATATTACACTAAATATTTTATGATTTTCTCCTTCGCCTCCAAACATACTATTACAAGAGTATTATCGCCGAAAATTGAGCAGAATTTGGAGCAGCCTATATCCTTCTATAGTAAAGCATTGAGAGATTCAAAATTGAACTATAACATCATGGAGAAGCAGGCATATGCACCGGTGAAAGCATTGAAGGAGTTTAGAGTTTACATCTTACATTCTCATGATATTGCTTATGTTCCTACTAGTGCAGTCAAGGAAATTTTAACTCACCCAGACCCTGAAGGTAAAAGAGAAAAATGGATTGCAATTCTGTTGGAGTATGATCTGGACATAAAACCAACAAAGTTGGTGAAAGGTCAAGGTTTGGAAAATTTGATGGCATAGTCAAATTTTGATCTCTTGGGGATAAACTTCATTGCAAATTGTGCAATAGATGAAAAACCAACACCTCAAGTATCTCAAAAATTTCTTGCATCTCCATGGTATAGTGACATAATCTATATTCTGCAGAATTTACAAGCACCACCAGAACTAAGAAAAACTAAGGCCAGATTTTTGAAATTAAAAGTTGCTAAGTTCTGTATTATAGATGGTTTTTTGTATTAGAAATATACAGGAGGAGTTTTATTAAATTGTTTACTAGAAGCAGAGGCACAACATATTTTGAAATAATTTCATCGAGGTGATTGTGGAGGACATCACTACAAGAATACAACCGTGAACAAAATTATCAGAGCAGGATTTTATTGGCCAACAATATTTGTAGATGTGTATAAGGGTGTGACAACTTGTCATGAATGTAAAGTTTTTGAAGGAAAGAAGAAGTTTTTTCCATTACCTTTAAATCCCATTTCAGTGGAGGCACCCTTTCAGCAGTGGGGTCTTGATTTCATTGGTGAAATCAATCTAACATCCTTGGGTCAGCATAAGTGGATATTGACTGCAACAGACTATTTTACCAAGTGGATTGAGGCTATGCCAACAAGACATGCAATTGATGTTGTGATAATTCAATTCTTAGAAAACCATATGTTTTCCATATTTGGATGTCCTAAGAGGATCATGATTGATAATGCAACAACTTTCAAGTATAAGAAGATAGCCAAGTTTTGTGAAGATTATAACATAACACTAAGTCATTCTTATTACCCTTGGGGTAAGGGATTGGTTGAGTCATAAAACAAAATAATAATGAGAATCGTCAATAAATTACAACATGAGAACAAAACGGCTTGGCATAAGAAGTTAACATTTTCATTGTGGGCAGATAGGATCGGTCTTAAAAAGTCAATTGAAACCTCACCATTCCAATTAGTATATGGGACAAAAGTGATCTTTCCTACTTCCTTGGGAGTGTCAGTCATGAAATTGTTGCAGGAGAAAGAGGCAGAACCCAATGACATACAAAGAAGAATAAATCAGTTGATTCATGTTGAATAGATGAGAGAAGAGGTCTATCAAAGCACTCATATATTTTAGGAAAAGATGAAGAAAGTTTTTGATAAGAAAACAAAAGTTGTTGACTTCCAGATTAATGATGAAGTGTTTAAGTGGGATGCTCTAAATGAAGAAAAAGGAAAGCATGGGAAGTTCAATCATCTCTATAAGGGACCTTATAAGATCGTTGCTGATCATGGAAACAATGCCTACATTTTGGAGGAGATCGATGGAGAACTTCTTGTTGGAGGACCGGTAAATGGGAGGTTCTTAAAACACTACCTAACCTGAAAGCAATTTGATTTATTCATTTCATTGTAAATATTCATTTTATTTGTAAAGGTTTGTAGGTATGAATGACACTCTAAATAATTTGAAGCCCGAGGTGAAGGCCCTAAGATTCATAAGGATGAATTTAGTTTGATTTTAGTTCAACTTGTACATATATAAGTCTGAACAGTTCAAGTTTGTGTGAGTTTTTTTATAAGTTTTCAGTCCTATAATAATCCCAATGAATAAGGAACTGGTCTATTGGTTCTTTTCTACCTCACAAGGAGGATAGAATCCCCATTGGAGCCTATGTTAGGGATTCTTAATTTATAAATTCAAAACAATGGTTTTGTTGAGTCGGTATTATGGTCATGTATTAATTTCTTAAAAAAATTGTGTCAATGTCCTAAGATAGATGTCCATTAATAATATTTTGAATTAATTTACCTATGAGTCATGGTGGTCTAAGTTGAGTCATGTCTGGTGGATTAGAGTGTCATTCCAAGTCATAGTGGTCAATCTTGTCCCAAGGTCAAGTCGGTTGGTTACGTGATCTCATATCATCATTAGAGAGGGTGGGTTTCAAATCATTACACAATGTCATAATAAGGTCATATGAGCATGTTTACATGTGAACTAAAAAGCATCATAGCTTTCCCAATCCATTTTGGTACCTTTTCAAACGTGTAACCAAAATTTTTCAAGTGCGCTGCAAAATCGCCTAGCTTTCTGCAGCAACTAATCCATCATGTCAAATCACTTTAAAGATTTATATAACGATCAGGAAATCGTGGGATGAGGTCATGAAAATTGGTACAGTTGTTGTAAATCAAGTTTTATAACTCATGATAAATCTCCCCTTTTGAATTAATGAATTTCTAATCTTGTTGTGAAATTGTGACAGTTGTTGCAAAACCATACAATTACTGCAAAAACTCACGTGCTGCGAAATTTCTTGTATGTTGCGAAATTGTTGGATCAACTCAACCTGTTGTTAAGATCTTAAAATCTTGCTCTATAATGTGACATCTTTGACACTTTTTTGGCCATTTATTTTCCCTCAAATGCTAATGCCCTAATTTTCTGTCAAAATTGTTCTCTTTCATTCGCTGCAAAAACCCTAATGTTAAAACATTGTAAACCTATCTTCCATCTAAACCCCAATACACTAGGTTTATTACCTATATATTGTCTAAGATTTGATATCCTTGCACCATCATCATCATATAAATATTCACAAATAGCCATGGAGCAAAACAAAGAAAAGAAGAAGGTACAAAAGGGAGGGGGAATAGTAAGATTTGAACCTCAAGGTTTGTAGTTGATGGACTCAAATCTTGTGTTCATAGAATCCTTTCAGGAAGTAGGATGCCTTAAATTTTGTGAAAAGATACAAGTAAGACACATGGAGGTGTAAAATCAGTTTTCCCTAAACTTTGAATTGACCAAGACAAAGGTTAGATCACCGGAGATTCAAGTTTCTGAACAAACAATTGCCTCAACAACAGAGATACCCATGCAAGGTGAGAGGTGGTTCAAGGGAACACCTATGGATGCTTCCTGTTGCAATGACTATTTTAAAGAAGAATTTAAAAATGAGAACCTATCAAAGGGATTGCCTAGGAGTTACATGCTTGAACACTGTGATAAGTTGTTGAGGATGATACAGAGATATTTCACATGTGAATGGCGTTTCAACAAAGTATACATGTACCATATCAGATTGCTCATTAAATTTACAAGTAATAAAACCATAAACCTCCCTTATTATATTTCTATTAGTATGGGGAAAATGGTTGATAAAGTACAAGGTAATTCAAATCAAGTTGAGCCCAGTATGTCTCACTCTAGTCTCATTCAATTGTTGGTCCTTGAAGAACGTAAAAAGGAAAAAATAGAATGGAATTTGTTTTTGGTGGCACCGAGGTTTTGTGCTGAAACTGTTAATTCTCCACCATCCAAACTCAGTACTCCTTCTACAAGTACTAAAACAGTCTATGGTAGTTTGAAAAGGAAAAAGGGAGACAAAAAATAGCATCCCATTGTGATCAAGACTCCTATGATTGCAACTAAGATTCCTCTTAGCAAAGAATCCATTAAAAGGGGGAAAAGGCCATTTCAACGTGTTGAAATAGTTTTAGATATTGAGAAAACTCCTTACAGTAGAAAAATAAAGCTAAGGGGTAAAAAAATCACGTTCCCTCGTGAAGAAGTAAAAGTGACAAAACCTACAAAACCATTCACCAGGTCTGCAGTACATAAACAAAATCCTGTAGAAGAAAATCCTGTGGAGGAAGATCCAGTTGATGAAGATCCTATAGATGAAATTCCTACTAATGAAACATTTCCATGTCTTGAAATTAAATATGTTTTAGAAGATAAACCTTCATCAAGCAAGAAAGTGAGGTTTAGTCCATAAATAGTTAACAAAGAAAATCTTGATAGGCCTGTAATTAGATCATCAGCAAGAAAACAGATCCAAGATAAGGAAACCAAATATGAAACACATGTTCATTATGTTGTTGAGGAGGTAGTTGAAGTTCAGTATGCCCCATATAAAGAAAACTTGGCAACCAAAATATTGAAGAAACAGTTGAAAGAGGCTCAAGCTGGAATTGTAAAATTAAGAAAAGAAAACAAGCATATGAAAAGGAGGATAGCAGAACACTTGGACCTGTGTACTGAAGAAGCTTTGGAAAATGGTAAAATAATGGTCAATAGGTCACTACCCCTACACAAGAAATTGAAGAACTTATACAACAAGAATAGGGTGTTAAATACAAAAGAAAGACTGGCAAAGGAGCAAATGGCAAAAAGAAACCCGGACTTGTTGGCCCAAGCTGCAATAGAATAAGTTGATAAAACTCAGGTTAATCATGTTTCTTTTGAAGTTATATATGTTTTTGGATCCAGTTTGAAGTGTTTTTCAACATCAGTAAATGAAAAAAATAGATTTTGCAGCACTCTCGTTGTGAAACTGCCAAAACAGAGATTTTGCAACAACATGTTTGGTTTGTTGCGAAATCACCAATCAGCCTGTAAACAAGTATTTTTAGCTTCCAGATGGAGTGATTTCGACATATCAACATCAGATTTGGATAATGAAACATTTTTTCCATCGAATGTATGTAACATAAAAATATTAGGGTGTATAAGTTGGTAAAAAACTGAAACCCTAGTTTGTAGGAACTCGTGGCAATTTTGTTGGAAATTTGTTAAGAAATTAGTTTATTAGTTGTAACTTATTTTTGGTTGAGAAACCCTAACTATTTTGACTTCTTGGAATCAATATGAAGTGTAATTTTATTTATTAGGATGAAAAATACAATAGAAGGGTTTGAGAGTTGAGTAAGAAGACTGTTGGTTTCTTGTAATAGTTTTTGAATATTAATGAAAGGTTGGAAGACAAGTGCTTGAAGATTTTGCTTAGAGATTCATGTGTTTAGCTGATGTAGTTTTTTCTCTTGGTGTATGTGATATCCTTTCTTTGTTTCCATTAAATTTTTTCTTCTATGTTTGAATAAGAAAATATTGATGGAGAAATCATTGTCATATGATTTGTGTCTATCTTGTTTCAGATATTCATTTTCAGACTGATAAGTTTATACATAATTCATCTAAGCTAGATGTTTTGTGTTACTTTTAATGCTTTCTTTTTCATCTATCCATCTTTATGATTTAATGTCTAGCAATAGTTGGTTATCCGGCCTCTGGGATAAAAAAAAATCATGTTAAGTTCTAAAAACCTTAATTTAATATTCTTTATGACTCCATGCCCAATAGATATTATTCTCAATACTACTAACCATTTCATACTCTTGATTCTCATAAAACCTAGCCATTGTACTGATTGAAAAAACTGAAAGGAGAGATCCCTCTCAAGACTGACAGAAGGGTAGCTTCCAGTCTTAAATTAGGTTTGAGGTTACCTATGATATTTTATGTTGCAAATAGGAAACTTATTGAGTGATAACACCTTTCAAAGTGGGAGTGTTAGTTTCTTTACTCATTTCTATGTGTGTGTTCTCCTTGATGTTGTAGTGGAGCCTCATGATGAGTTGATTCTACAATAGTGGATTTTGCAACAATAATACCTCAATTCATATGCACAACAAAGAAGGTGGTGGGATGACTGCACAACAATAGTGTGACTTGAGGGATCACAACATTTACGTAGACAGAGGGAGAGGTGCATGCACATCTCCCACATGTATGCCCTAGCCTTAGACAATTTTAGTTATTTTCAAATTTTGAAATTATTTTCCTATTTTAGTGTTTATTTTCCATATGTAGCTAAAGCACATGATTTAGATCCTTTTCCAAAGTTAGATCGAGGTGCATATCCCTAGGAGTAAGGTGCTTTCTTTCATGAATGCACTATCTCCTAACAGAAGTTATGTTCTAGGAAAATTACTCATGTAAGGAGGGTGCATTATTCTAGGCATGGTTAGGGTTTGACATGGTCAACCTAGTAACCTTAATTAGACTATTTACATGCATTGTACATCCTATTCTCTCCAATTCTATAAAGGATACTTAAGGGATGACCATTGAGACATGTCTTAGAGATTTTGACTAGTGATTTTCTATGTAAGTTTCTATTTTGGAGTTAATATACAGAGTGTGAATGAGTGCTACAAATTTGGGCTTATAATATTTAGTTTTATGTGTTTGTATATCTAATGTTCCTTTACTCTTTTTTTAATGTAATTAGTTTTTAGTTCCTATGGTTTGTTTTGAAGTGCAGGTCTTCTTACCATGAATTGGAATTTTTAACATTTCCTTAGGTGGCTAGCATGTCTCAATCTCCTTGAATTTGTGGGAAAATATTTCTTAAACTTTCTCTTGAAGTATTTCCCCTAATAAACTTGAAAAGGTTAGCGTTCAATGGGCCCAAATCCATGGTCTAGATAGAATAAAATGTTATAAATAATGAATAAAAGTACATAAAATAGTGAAAAGAGTTGCTTCCAAAGAGATGGATCAGACCCCCCGGATGGGGTGCCACGCGAGAAAATCAGGCATGTGGAGGAGCAGCCCGGGCACGTGGAGGTGTCATTAGGAGGGCCATTAATGGAGGCCTTCCTCCTGGCTGTGAGAAGTTAATACAAGCCCCGCCTCTGTAACAATTGAATGGTGATGGATCTCTTCGCATGTGAAAAAGGAACGGAACGCCAAAGAACTAAGCTCTCGGCGTTAATGGCTCTCTTCATACTGGTATATGTTTCACACAGCAGGAAGGGCGGTGATAATACTCATGGTTTCTATGTGAATTCATTGCAGTCGGCTCGGCATCACAGAACAGGGGGCTACTCCTTTACGCTTTACATGCCACGAATCCGAGGAAGACCAAGGCGAGGGGCCGACTGGTACGCAGCTGCTTCCTGGAGGAAGCGACATCAAAGGTTTTCCCAAGCAATTCGCGTGGCCCGTAGAAAACGCAGAGCCACCGCAGCCGCAGCACTTTCACNCATGCCACGAATCCGAGGAAGACCAAGGCGAGGGGCCGACTGGTACGCAGCTGCTTCCTGGAGGAAGCGACATCAAAGGTTTTCCCAAGCAATTCGCGTGGCCCGTAGAAAACGCAGAGCCACCGCAGCCGCAGCACTTTCACCGCATGGAACGCTTGTGGAGGAAGATCTCTCAATAACGCTCCCTGCAAACTTCTCGGAAAATCGGGTGTCTCTCGTCCCCGATGACTGGGATCCTCCAACGCGCCTCGGGCGATCACCATCTCCCCACACTCCAAGCATCCTTCCGCAATCTCCCACCGATCCGAATGCAAATTACCCGGTCTGCATAGTCATGGAGGAGGCACTGGACAACACCACGGGGGAACAGGATCAAGGAGCATCATCGGGCAGGGAACAGGGGCCGAGCCAAGACGCACCGGAGCTGGAAAGAAGCCCGCCACCCTCGCCGCAGCTGCTGCATCCTGAACATCTCAGGCTAATCTTTGAAGTGCGCAGCCTTGTGGATGACCAGGCTTCCAGCGCCATGATACTCAGCCAACGACTGGACATGCTATACGCAGCCTACTCAAAGGCCACTCCTCGACGCTAGTGTCCTACCTACGCGCAGCCCTTTGTCTTCCCAGGCAATGGTGGAAATCCTGACTGATTAGGTTCTTTGCTTTCATGGTTTCAATGCTATTTTCAATTACTATGCATCAGAACTACAACTCTCCCATTTCTAGTCTAATTAGCTATAGTATAGTTCCTTTTGAGATAGCTTACATAGAACAAATCCCTGGTTTCCTTCGGGCAGGGTGGCGAAACTCCTCGCCCCATTTTGGACATCACAGTAGACATGCCAGTTGTCCTGGTTTCCTCTATTGGCAGGACAGCTGGCCCCT